>CAIGRB010003326.1:19287-35318 GCA_903798255.1 Fraxinus quadrangulata | reverse complement strand
AAAATATGAAATTTTAAATTTTAAATTTTATCTCTTAAATTTGAAATTGGTAATAGTTATGAAATTTGCCCTTTTTCCTTATTTATGAAGCTCATGATCCGAATCCCATCCACTAGCCCAATTATTACATATCACAGCCAACCCAAGCCCACACAAGACCACAATCCCACATCAACTTACTACGATAAGCCCACCTACATCAAAACCACATGCCCAGCCCTCAAAACCATACCCACTCACCCGACACAAATCTCTCCCACTCCAAATCCGATTGACGTACATAACCGTCGTAATCTCGCCGGCCGATCACCACCAGTACCACTTCTGTCCTTGCCGCCATCGTCATCTAATACGACCACCACAATCCTCTTCCGACTCGGAGTTCACTGCTCTATTGACCACCACTATTTGTTTTCATCACAAGTCATTGGTCGAACCATCACTACCAGCGCATACTTCTCACCATACGCCGCAGTCACTTTTTCCGACCTACAGTGATTCACCACCACTGACGCCTGCTTTCTCCACCACCCCCGGTTACATAGTCTGCTGCGAAATTGGTGATTGCAATTCTGGTATGATATCCGCAGACATTCTAGTATTATTAGTAGGTTAAATCCTATATAAAGTTGGACTCTTGATGACTTTCTCCTCCAATTTCTTCTGTTGGCTTCTCCCCTTTCATTCTACCTCTCCCCTCTTCTCTCTAATCTTCTTCCCTTTCTCCTCCTCCTCTCATCTCTTTCCTTCTATTATTCTGGTTCTTGTTCATTGCCTTCTACTTCACTGTGGTAATAAGATTCATAGCAATTAAAATTCGGATTTTGAATTTCCGAGGTATAATACTCTTAATGCTGATGGAACCATCCTCAATGAAAGTTGATCTTGACTCTCTCCTCCAATCGCACGGCGGAGTTGACTCCAGTTCTTCCGATGAGGTAGATTCCACCTTGTCTCATAGTCACCACCGCACGGTCGATGAAATTCTTTTGAACAATTCCTCATCTTCCTGCTCTCCCTCTCCCCCTTCTTCCCCAAAATTATCATATTCACGCCCTTCTACATCCGTGGTTGAATTCAATAAATTTAAGAGTTCAAATACTAGTACTAGCTTTGATAGCTCTAGTAGCAGTAGAATTAAGTCAGCGGGTGAGAATACTGCTGCTAGTTCTTTTTCGTTAAGCCGGATTGTTTTACCGCCACTATTCATCAATGGGGCAGTAAGCTCCCAAACTAAGCCAGGGGCTGCTCTGGCTGCTGCTGCAGCGGCATCCCGATCAGTTCCTACTCCCCACGCTGCTGCCATCAAGTTGAGAAGGGCCAATACCAGTGCTCTGCAGAGGGTGGCTTTGGAAACCACTGCTATTGTTGCTAGTGTAGAAACCTCACCTTTATCAGCAGTTTCCAAAGATTCTGAGGGGAGTTCTGAGACTGGTTCTGAGAGCCATGGTTTGCGTGTTCTTGAAAACAATAGTAACCACTCAGAAGAAGAGGTTAAATTGGATGTTTTTCAATCTGCACAAGCTAAAGTTAGATTAACCAAGACTGTAGATACTATCGACTATCCCACTCTGAGTGCTCAAGTTTTAACTAGTGATGAACCTTCAACTGATGATACTACTGTGGATGAGCATTTAACAATTGTGGAGCAAGTTTCTGAAAGGTTCATTTCTGAATCCCACACCAGCTCTACTGTTGAAAATGAAAAACAGTTTGAATTTAATGAGAATAGGTTGGATTCAGTTTTGGATGAAGTTAATGAAAACAAACAAGTCTTATCTTTCTTATCGAATGACAACAATGATGTAAATGCTGAAATTAACTCTGTTGATGAATCCAATGAAATTAAAGAGATGGCTGCTCCTAGACCACCACCTTTAACTTCCAACGACAGAATAAGTTCTGATGAAATTGTGAGTTTAATGGGAGAAGAAGAAGCAAGTGATCAGGGGAATGCAATGGATGAATCTAGAGATGGAGATGATGCTAGTTCACAATACGATGTTGAAGATGATGTTGAAGAATTAGGTTTAAAGTCGGAAAGCAAGAGGGGAAGGAGAAAGTCACAAAAGAAATCTCAATCTTCCTTGAATCTGCTTGAATTGGCTGAAGAACTCGAGAAGAAACACGCATTTAAGGGAATGCATTACGAAGAGGGTGTTACTTCTCAACCAATGAGGCTTGAGGGTGTCCGCAGGGGTTCTACTTTGTTGGGTTACTTTGATGTTAATGCCAACAATACCATTTCTCATACCATCTCGTCACAAGCTTTCCAGCGAGATCATGGGTCCCCTCAAGTCTTGGCAGTTAATTTTAACTACATTGCAATTGGGATGTCTAAAGGAACTATTGTCATTGTGCCCAGCAAATATACTCCTCATCAAGTTGACAACATGGATGCAAAGGTTTACTATTATATTCATTCTTCATTTATACTACATTTACCTTTCAATACAATAAACACATCTTTTCACACGTTGATGACGGTTTCTGCTTCATTTTCCTGTTTGTACTTCTACATATATTTTTTATGGCTATGCTTGGACAAGTATAGTCCCGCTTTGATTTGTCAAAGTTCATGGAGAACGATAAAAGTCACTTTTGTTTTTGGCAAGATCAAAGCATTTGCAATGACTAAGCCTTTTTAAAAGGGTTTGTTTCTTATTGCGACTAGATATATTATACAGCCTTCAACTAATAGTCAGCATATTTCTAAATTACTTATTCTGCCTACTGAATGATGCAAATACGTATTCCAGATGTCGGTGCTTGGAATACAAGGAGATAGAACTCATGTTCCAGTAACATCCATGTGCTTTAATCAGCCAGGAGACTTGCTTTTTGCAGGATATGGTGATGGGCACTACACTGTTTGGGATGTTCAGAGGACCTCTGCACTTAGAGTGATTAATGAACATAAAGCTCCAGTAGTTCACATGCTATATGTAGGGCAGGATACTCAGGTTACACGTCAGTTTAATGTGGTTAGCGGGGATAGCAAGGGTGTGATTAAGTTGATTCGTTTTTCAGTGGTTCCATGGCTCAATAGAATCTCCTACTCCAAATCGATGGTAAAGATCTATCTTTGATAAGTGTATTGTTAATAAGTGTTGTCAGCTTCCTCAAATTATTAAAAGTTACTTTATGTTCAAGAGCAGAAACTTCTAGATGAAACAACTAGCAGAGTAGTGTGTGCATCTCCATTACTGTCAGGTGAAGTTCACGGAGGTGCACAGATGTCCTCTCAGGGTAGCAGTGCAGTTTCTACCGGGAGTATTAGTAGCATGATGGGAAGTGTGGTTGAAGAAGGTGTCGTCATCTTTGTCACGCATCAATCTGCTCTAGTGGTATGGTTTTATTTTTTTGGAAAAAATTGCAGTGATTCCTTGCACCTGCTGTTATTTTGATATTATTTGTCGCCTGTAGGCAAAAGTTAATCCTACTGTAGAAGTATATGCTCAAATTCCTAAACCTGATGGCACCAGGGAAGGTGCCATGCCTTATGCCGCATGGAGATGCATGTCGCAGTCACCTGGTTCTTCCACTGGTATGTATGAATGGAGTTCTTGCTATTTTTCAGCTGTTGGAGGTAGATGAATCTAGAATTTTAATTTCTACATTTACCGCAGAAAATGCACCCTCTGACACACTAGAAAAAATTTCACTGCTTGCAATTGCTTGGGATCAGAAGGTTCAGATTGCTAAGCTGGTGAAATCTGAGCTAAAGATACTTGAAAAGTGGACTCTGGAAAGTCCAGCAGTAGGCCTGGCATGGTTAGATGATCAGGTTTGAAACATATATTATCTAATCCTCTTTATGCATATTGGTGTACTTTTTATTTTGGTTGTGATTAGCGTGTCATTATGTTTGCATTATTTGAAGTTTAACATTTTATTTATTTAGATGGAAGTAGAAGAAATCATGGTTATCTTATATTGTCCAGATGTTGGTGATTCTCACTTTGACTAGACAACTCTATTTGTTTTCAAAAGATGGAAATGTGATTCATCAGACAAGCTTTGCTGTGGATGGATTGCGAGGGGATGATCTCATCTCATCACATATCTACTTTACTAATACTCTTGGTAACCCTGAAAAAGCTTATCACAATTGTGTAGCTGTAAGGGGGGCTACTATATACATACTTGGGCCAGAGCATCTTATTGTTTCCCGCTTTCTTCCCTGGAAGGAAAGGATTGAAGTTTTGAGAAAAGCAGGTGATTGGATGGGGGCATTAAACATGGCAATGACACTTTATGATGGCCAATCACATGGTGTTATTGACCTTCCCAAAAATTTGGATGACATTCAGAGGAGTATTATGCCCTATTTAGTGGAGTTGCTTCTGTCATATGTAAGTGAGGTATTTTCCTATATATCAGTAGCATGTTGCAACCAAAATGCGAAGCTGGATCAATCCAATGAGATTAAGGAGCAATACACTCGTGTTGGTGGCGTTGCAGTTGAGTTCTGTGTGCATATCAGGAGAACCGATATCCTCTTTGAGGAAATTGTTTCAAAATTTGATGAGGCTCAGCATAAAGGTACTTCATTATTTTTCTCACTGAAACCTTTAACTGAATCATATGAGAGCATGGATTTTCAATAAGGTTTTCCTGAATCAATGAATCAATGACTGGCTAGGAATATAAACTCAACAATGAAAGGAATCCTAGCTCTTGGATGACGTGACTGATGGAAATTTACGTAATTATGTACTGAAAATTAATTAATGGATTATAACCTTTTGTTTAAAACATAGACAGCCTCATATTATAAGAAATTAAAGATGTTTCGTGTTTTCATCACGAGGCTTATTTTAGGCTATATTACATGACTCTTGTAATGGGTGTCTGACATGGAAATACTGTGAAGTGTTGGATTTTGGGGGGGAAAAAATACTATTTATACTCCAAAGAAGGACTTGACCCTCAATCAAATGGTCAATTTAATGTAGTTTTTAAGTTTCTAAGAGTATTTCCAAGAGACTATCTATTTTTAAAAAGTATATTCTATCATTTGGAGATAATCTATAAATTTAAAGAGTTAAATTGAAGTACTCTAACAATCTCTTTATATTTAACACTTAATTTTACTACTCCTAAAAAATATTTATTATTTTTCTTTATCTTTTATTTTAATTAGCTTTTCTTTAGATTATTTTATTGTTTTCCTACATTGAAAATTGAAACACTTGAATGTATTTAATTATAGAGAGCGTATTTGGCTTTCCAAATTTGGAGAGTCAAACATACTCTCTAAATTAAAATGTTAATTTAAAGAGTTTCTTGGAGCATGATTTTAAATGTTGACTTTTTAAAATAGAGAGCATTTCATGTTTAAATTGAAGAGTCTCTAAAGCCTATTCGAGTGAATTAGAGATATGTTTGGCCCCCATTTTGTAGAAATTATAAATTTTGGAACAGTAGTATATTATTTTAAAATAAAAGTGACACCTGACACGCCATAACTTGAAATAATGCACAACCACCCGTTGAAATTTCATTTTCCCATTCCTGTCCTCAATGAAATACTACCAATTTACTACTTTACCCCTGTTTTTTCTCTACAATTGCAATAGAGATGGCAATTTTGGAACAAATCAAAATTCCAAAAAACAAACGGCTAGTGGGACAAATGAAAGTGATGAGAAATGATTGTATGGTGTGATAGTCGGGCCCACACGCATTGTAGAAAAAATTAAATTCTTATGAAAAAAGGCTGTCCAACAGGGGCTAGTTGTATTCTTATGTGACTATTGTAGTTAAGACAGATTTATCAACGAGATGATGGTTTTGTTAGTTGTCCATGTTTTTAGATGCACTTGTTCTCAGTGACATGGATGGGCACTATTCTTAATTTTGCGATGGCGGTTTGGCCGCTGAAAGTTAAATCTTATTGTTATTTCTAATGCCATTTTCTCCTTTTGTAGATACATTTTTGGAGCTCTTGGAGCCATATATTTTGAAAGATATGTTGGGATCCCTTCCACCTGCGGTAATTTCACTTAAACATGCTGACCATAACTGCTTTGTTTTTACATTCATCTTATGTTTTGTGAATTAATTACTATATACCTGTTACTGCAATTGATATGTCAATTCATTTCTTCCAAAGATTATGCAAGCATTAGTGGAGCATTATAGTGAGAAAGGTTGGTTGCAACGAGTTGAACAGTGTGTTCTCCACATGGACATTTTGTCCTTGGATTTTAATCAGGTAATGATGTAATTTTAGTTGACGTTATTATCACTTTAATGGCAATTAGTATACTGCAGAGATGTTCACAGTATTTATTTGATAATTCTTTGGAGGAAGCCATAGCTGATCCCGCTTGAAAAACTCTATTTATTGTAATGTAGCAGATGCATATGCTGATTTAGCTACTATAATAGTGCTCTCCATCTCTCCATTTTAAGATGCATTCTGATCCTTCATAAGCATATTACATCTTGAGCTTGTTAATTAACAATCGTATGCATGGATGCTGTAATGACCCGAGTCTCTATACTCAAGCCGTTAGCTTATGTATTGTCCGCTTTGGGTGAGCATATACCCACTTAACCCCTCGCGACTTTCTATCGCGTCCCCCAAAATTTGAACCCAAAACATTTGCCTAATGAGAGACTTAAGTTGAATCTTGGTATCAATTGGGAGGACATAATAGAAAGCCGTGAGGGGATAAGTGGGTATATGCTCACCCAAAGCGGATAATACGTAAGTTAATGGATTGGGTATAGAGACTCGGGTCGTTACAAAAATACGTAAGCTAACGACTTAGGTATAGAGATTCGGGTCGTTACAGCTGCACTTTTGTTTTACCGGCCCGTGAGTCCTTAATAATGAATTCTCATTGACCGCGTGTGCTGATATTATTCTTCACACTTGCATCATTTCTTTTTTCCATTGCTAACTGTTAACAATTTATAATTGGATTGTAGGTTGTACGCTTATGCAGGGAACACAGGTTGCATGGTGCACTGATATATTTGTTTAACAAAGGTCTGGATGATTTTAGGGCACCTCTAGAGGAGCTCTTGGTTGTACTACGAAATAGCGAAAGAGAGAGTGCTGCTTCCCTTGGGTAAGTCACTTTGGTTTGTGGTATTCACTATTTGTAATGTTTAAGGATTTGTGCAATAGTTGTCTTCGAAGTTTATTCTCCTTTTTAAAGATCAAGAGGATTTTCCTTATGAAATATTACCAAAAATTACATTCCCCTACCTCTGATGCTTGGATTCTTCGAAATAGTTGGAGTACCCGAGTCGGACACGACACGACACGACATGGGTATGGGTATGGTATATGTGTCGGATCCTCCAAATTTCAACCGGACACTTCGTCTTTTTACTTCTTCCTTCTTCTCTTCTTTCTTTTTTTTTTTTTTCCTTTCCTTTTCTTCTTTCCTACTTTTGCTTTCTATAAACCTAGCGTCGTCGCCAAGAGGGTGGAGAAAGGCGGCGACGCTCTTTTTCTTCTTACTTTTTTCTTTCCATTTTTTTCTTTTTTTTTTCCTTCTTTCTTTCTCGGTGGTTTAGGGTTTTGTTTGTATAAAATGAAAATGGGTTCCATATAGTGCTGCTTAGTGCTCCACTAAGTCCAAATTACAATCAAGTTCATCATTTTCTATTTTATATAACATTTAGTAATTCTGATAATTGAAAACTAAACCTCAAAATTCTATTTTATTCCTCTTAACCCCTTATTAAGTACACATATCCTTTATTGTGAATAATTAATTTTAGTCTATTCAAAATGACATCCTGAATTAGTAAAAAAATTGAAGTTTGAAAGACGTACCCACACACCCGTGTCTAAAATTTGGACTCTTTTTAGTCATGTCCCCGTATCCTACATTTTAGAAAATAAAAGATCCGACACTAGATATTTATCCGTATCCGATACCTGTACCCGATTCCGAGCATCATATCCCCCTACTATGTCAAAGTAATCACATTGTAATCCATGCAACAGGTATAGGATGCTTGTTTACCTGAAGTACTGCTTTCAGGGTCTTGCTTTCCCTCCAGGTCTGTCTTCAAACTGCTCCTTTGAGCTTTTTATCCAGTTAACTTTTCTGGGAATCATTTTCTGTTTGGTGAGATCAGATTACGTATGAGTATCAATAAATGACGTTTGGGGGGTGGGGGCTTAATTTAACTGATGATGCTGAAGGAAAAATCTCATGATGCTAACATTCATTTTACTTATCTGTAACTAATTAATTTCTCTGTTTTGCTCCTTGAAACTGTTTAGTCTTTACATTTCTTATCTGGCTATAGGTTTGGTGTTGAACAATTTAAGGAATTGGCAAGCAATGATATTTTTGTATTGCAGGACATGGAAAGCTTTCTCCTACACGCCTGCCGTCTCTTAGAAAAGAACTTGTGCAGTTTCTATTGGAGATTTCTAGTGCTCAAAATGCATGGACAGTTAGAAGCTTACCATCAAATGGAGCCTGTCCAAACCTGCTACATCTGTTAGAATTGGATACCGAAGCCACTCTAGATGTTTTGAGATTTGCATTTACAGAAGAAGATGAAATAAACTGCTTTTCGCAGGGATCAATAAACTCGGATTTAGCTGAAGTAAATGATTCGATGGATGAAAGTCAAATTTTGGTTCAGAAAGTAGTAGATGTTCTTGCTGATATTCTGGACTCAAGTTACTTCCAAACAGGCAGTTCTATCGGCAGTGATGACATTAACTCCATAGAAATCTGGCCTTCGAAGAAAGACGCAGGTCACATGTATGACTTCACAGCATACTGTGTAGCCTGTGGAAGAGCCAATGTCTCAAATAATATCCTAACTCAAATTTTGGAGTACTTGACGTCGGATATAAATATTTCACATAGTTTGTCAGGGCAAACAACAGAAATAATTAAAAGAGAGAAGCAACTACTTGCACTTGTAGAAGTGGTTCCCGAGACTCGCTGGGATACTCCGTACTTGTTACATTTGTGTGCAAAGGCTCAGTTTCATCAGGTATTTAAATCATATGCATTCGGTACTTCTCATTTGTTTGATTGGATAAAAGTGGAAGGAATTACAAGCCATGCACAAGTGAAAATAAAGTGCCCATCCTGTCATCTTCCCATTTGGATTGGAAGGAGGGAGGCAAGTGACAGTAGAGTTGTATAGAATTCCTCATGGCTGCCTTGTCTTTCCCTTGCAACTAGGACAGGGAGTGGTAAAGAATTATGACGACTGAAATATACTGTATTAGAAAAGGTCGTCAATACAAAGTTAATAATACGAGTATTTTCTGTCTTTCTCGTCTGCTCTCCAGTATTCCCCATGCAATAATATACGTCCGAGGGCAAAAAATATGTAGGCCCTGGTAATATCATCGAATGCAATTTATTAATCAGAGTGCTTATTTATTCAGGTTTGTGGCTGCATTCATGCCATCAAGCATCAGTATGTTGCTGCTTTGGATAGCTATATGAAAGCTACGGATGAACCCATTCTCGCCTTTTCCTTTATCCATGTTATGCTGCAACAACTCGGTGAAAAAGAACGTGATGCTTTTGAATCAGCCGTTATTTCTCGAATTCCAGATCTTCTCAAATTAAGCAGGTGATGCTTTTATATTATGGTGCTTCTCATAAGTATTTAAGCATTTGTGGACATGAACTAGAATGGTTTAATATGCAATCTCTTTCCTGATGATTGTGTTGCTTTTTCTGAGATTTTCAGAGAAGGAACTTACTTGCTGATTCTTGACCATTTATCTGGTCAAAGTCAATATATTTTGTCTGAGCTTCGCTCTCATCCAGAAAGCCTTTTCCTCTATCTGAAGACGGTTATTGAGGTTAACACAACTGGTAACCTGAACCTCTCTTCTTTCAAAAAAGACGATATTTTATCTTTTCCCAGTGCAAGAAGACCTAGGCAGCAGTCATCTAGCATTGAAGCTTATCTGCAAACAATATCCGGCTTCCCTAAGCTTCTGCACAACAGTACAGTTCAGATTACTGATGAAATGACAGAGTTATATCTTGAGGTGAAAATTTCAGTAACAATTCATGTCAGAAGGCCAGTTTGCTTATTTTTATGTATTAAATATATAATATCTTCTTCAATGCTTCAGGTTATTGCTTACCATAAAAATGTATTATTACATAAATTTACATACAAAAAATGATGTGGATCTCTGGGGAGGTTTCCTGCAAACTTGATTGTGGTTTCCCTGAACACTATGAGAACTAGTTGTACATAGCTTTTGTGATCAAATGTTGAGGGAGTAGCCTATGTGGATATGGGATTAAGTATATTTATTCACCTGAATATTTTGTATTCTACTGTAGTATTATGTAGAAGTTGAATTCCGTATCTTTGATGCTGTGGTGTTGCCTGAAATCGTGGCAAGTGAGTTTCAAATTTAATAAATACACCTGTATCTAGCATTATGGCAATTATAATGTCTCCCTCAAGGTGATCCAAATAGAAGATGGCAGTTTGATAGAAACTGCTCGTGTTTGTATGATAATGTCTTCGTCCTGATGATTTGAATGGGAAGAACGTTGTTTTGGATCATTGGGTGACAGATGTGTCGGCTCTGGTTTGGAAACTGGGAAGTTAGAATATTTAACAAGTTCTACTCCTGTCAACATGTAACTTAACCTTGCTTCTCCTTCCTCTTTTTTCTGTGCATTCAGTAATCTTATCACTCTTTTTTTTTCTTTTCTTGTTTTTTGTGGATATGTTCATTGTTTTTCTTGACCTATGCTAAAAAAGTCAATTATCTGTTTCAACTTCTGGGGATGAAACCATTTTTGTCGTTTGCTTGATTTCTCATGCTTATCATGATTTGATATAGATCTCTCAGTTACTCGTCTTTTTTGGGTTCGATAACTCATTTTTTTATTTTTTTCCCTAGTTGGTTACTTCATGATGATTACTAATCCTTGAAATGCTTGTACTTTGTGATAGCATGGAAACTTAAAGTTCATTGTGTTTAACTTTTGCAGCTGTTATGTCAGTATGAGAGCAAATCCGTACTGAAATTCTTGGAGACTTCTGAAAGCTATAGGGTGGAACACTGTTTACGTTTGTGCCAGGAATATCGAATTATAGACGCAGCTGCATTTTTATTAGAAAGAGTTGGAGATGTTGGAAGTGCTCTGTTGCTCATTCTTTCTGATCTTAATGATAAAATGATTGTGCTTAATGTTGCTATTGAAGATGGACTTTCTGGTGCTAGTCTGGATCATCTTAATACTGTTTTAAAGAGAAAAGAAGTCTGTTCAACTGCTGAATTATCCCTCAGCTTCCCTTCCCTTGCAATTCAATATCCTTGTCTAATTAATTTTAATGTTCGTAATTATTGTTTCAGGTCACTGAAATTCTTGATATTGTGCATGCTTGTATTGGTCTATGCCAACGGAACAGCCCCCGATTGGATCCGGATGAGTCTGAGTATCTATGGTTTCAGTTGCTTGATTCGTAAGTCCATCTCTTCTGATATATTTACTTCATTTTTTTCCTGGTTTGGTCCGTTTGTTAACTTTTGTCCTGCTGGTAATAGTAGTTTGTAAAGGGGATATTCTTGCTCATTTTACCTTACTTTCAAGGTGACCTTTGAGGTTAATAAGGTTAATAATTTCCTAATATCTGAATGAGTAGACGGCATTATATTTTCTTTCTTCTTTGGTTTTTTTTTTTTTTTTCTTCCTTTTCAAATTTGAAGTACTATTTTAGTTATGGCCTATTACTTCCTCTAGTGTTTTCTTTTTGTTTCCTATTTCTCCTTTTAACGTAGCAAAAGTTGGTCATGCTTTGATTACTGTCCCATCGCACATGTCACTTCAACAACATCTTCCTATGAGAATAAGCTTGTGCTTGGTGTTCATGGTTTTATGATCATTTGACCATGAAGGATCATCAAGTGATTTATGTAGATGGTTCTATAGTTTTGATTGCAAAGTAGTTTATAGAATATAGTGCTTGTTTGATACAGTTTTGTAGTAACTTTGATTGCATAGGAGCTGAAAGTGCTCGGTATGTGGATTAGATATCTTACACCCTCGTTGTCCTTTCCTTTTCTTTTGGTTGCTAAACCTTATAATACTGACTTCTTATCTACAATCTAGAATTGGAAAATATACTGTATCTTTGCAAAAGGCAATTGATAATTGTCTTGATTCAGCTTTCTGCTTGTACATGGAATTATTTCACATCTACTTGTTTAGATATATTTTTCCCGTCACTCATTCTTTTGTGGTTGAACCACTTCTAATCAACGTTGTAATTCCATTACAGGTTTTGCAAGCCTCTGATGGATTCAGATAGTGGTAGTACAAATTCTAAAAGCAAAGCAGAGAAGGAAACGCTTGATGGATCATTCGGTAATCAGGGAGATGAAGAAGGGTCCAAAATTAAATGGAAGTTCTCCAAGTCTCATAAAGGTGCTCGCATCATGAGGAAACTGACTTCCATGTTTATTAAAGAGATTGTTGATGGCATGATCGGATATGTTCAGCTCCCAAGGATCATGTCAAAACTTCTTTCTGATAATGGAAACCAAGAATTTGGTGATTTCAAACTTACAATATTGGGGATGCTTGGAACATATGATTTCGAAAGAAGAATATTGGTACGGCTTGTATAGTTCCTTTTCATATAATCATTATTATTTTTTAGTTATATTTATGCAATACTGTGTAAATTTTTAGCCTCCCTTTGGTAAAATTTATAAATCATTTATAAAGAGTTAGACTTTATTTTCAGCCATATATTCCAATGTACCCACGGGGATTGTACACTTATCCAACACTCATTTCTATCTTTTTATAAATTAAACCATTTATAAATTCTTCCCCAACGGAGGCTTAGAAAACCAACCAGGAAGTATGTGTAAACATTTATTCACAATTTTAAGTATTGGTTTTCTTATAGTTTTATTTCCAAAATTGTTGGAAGTTCATAGGCTTTACCCCCTGAGCAGTGTTTGGTTGAGAAAATATAATGGTTAAAAGATACGACTATCAATTTTCCCCTTCTTGATTTTGGGTGAAAATAGTTCGAGTTGAAAGGAGAAGAAAAATATGGTCAGATTTTTGCGTGTACTTCTATGTATTTCTGTATATAAATTATTATTTCTTTTAGCATCAACGTGACTCGAAGAACATCAGGATAAGTTAATAGTATAGTGTGTTGTTTTATCTGGGTCTAAATTATGTAGCTTTGACTTATCCCATACATGAATATTGTTTAGGTAACTGTTCTTTCTGATGTATCAGGACACTGCCAAAAGTTTAATCGAAGATGATACATACTATACACTGAGTTTACTCAGAAAGGGAGCTTCTCATGGTTATTCCCCCTGGAGCACAGTTTGTTGCATATGTAATGGCCTACTCGCCAAAAGCTCGGATGATTCTGGAATTCAAATTTTCAGTTGTGGTCATGCAATACATCTCCACTGTGAACTTCCTGAGAACGGGGAATCAGTTAGGGGCTCCTTTACTGGATGTCCCATTTGCATGCCTAGGAAGAAAGCTCAGAAATCAAGCAGCACATCATTTTTTACACAGAGTGGACTAGTTAGCAAGTCATCATCAAGGAGCCAGCAACCACACGGGACAATAGCTTTGCATCCGCACGATTACGATTCTTTTGAGAACTCATACGGTTCTCAGCCAGTGTCAAGGGTTTGTCATTTACTGATTACTTTCTTAATGTTGTTTCTTTTTTGGCATTCTCTAATTATTCGACACTTTTTGAACATGGTCGCGACAGTTTGAGTTCTTGAATAATCTTCAGAAAGACCACAAGTCGACGCAGATGGAGAACATGACTCCGTTGAGGCTTGCACCGCCCGCAGTTTACCATGAAAAGATTATAAAGAAAAGAAGTGATGATTTAGGAGGAGAAAGCAGCAGCAGCAGCAGTCTTTCCAAAACAGAAAAGCCAGCTAGGAGCAGGCAACTGAAGGATGTAAAAGTGAGAGGATCCTCAGTTCGATTCCCTCTGAAATCGAATATATTTGGTGAGTTTTTCTTTTATTATCTCTACGATTAACAGAATGCTGAGTAATCGAACTACATGATCATTTGTATTATTTTATTTATATATTTATTTATATTTGAAGGTAAGGAGAAGACGAGTAAGAGGTGATACACAGCAATGCGGCAACTAACTGATGATCTTTGTTGAGATGACATTTTGTAAAAATGAAATGAAATGAAATTAAAATAATAGTGTTGAAATTTTTTCCTTTTAATGTTAGTTGTATGCCATGTACTTAAGTTGCCTTGTATTTATTTGAGAATATGTGGTATTAGGATGTATTTGATAATTAGATGTTAAGGTTTCGTATGTAAATCATATGAATTCAATGAAATTTTTTGATGAAGATATTTACCCATTTTTGTTTAATTTGGACTTGTTTGGGTTTTGACTTGTTGCCCCTTTGATTGCTTCCTTTGAAAGTGGGAGGACGGTGAACTGAAGCAATGTTTTAGTGCAGAAATAGGCCGTAACACGTGTTTCTTTAACACGTTAGTTAGTTCAATATTAGTTTAAATTTAAGTAATCTCATAAATTTCTCAAAAAATAAAAAACAATTTATATATGTTACGAATTTCGTCCATAAAGTTTTAATAAAAAATAAATAAATTATGAATTCATTTGCGTCTTTTAATTTTATATAAGATAGAAAAAAATAACGGATAGAAGGCTCATTTGCACATGTTAGGGTCCAAACTGCAATTTTCCATATTAAAACTAGGGGTGTATTGGTCGTATAACAAAAAGGATCAATTGTGCTCCTAAACACATATATTAGGAACCTTTTTGCTGAGAAACAAACGTCCATTTGCACACTGAAGGAAAAGGTGAGGAACAATTGTCTTCAGAAGAAATTGAAGTGTACAACATTTGTTGATAATTATGTGTTGTCAAAATTCTAACATGTGATATAAAAAACAGTTTTTTAAAAGGGAAATTTTACTTGTACATCAAGTGGTGTACATAAGGGGTTACACCCCCCTCCACCCCCCATGAAAGGGGGTGTAACCCCGATGTACCGTTAGTATCACCCTTTTTAAAATGAATGGATATGATGATGACAAATATGATATTATCAATTAATGTAACATGATTCTTTTCTTCAAATTCCCTACAAAAATCTAAATTGATGAAAAAGGGCCCAACCGGGTTCGAACCGGTGACCTCTTGATCTGCAGTCAAATGCTCTACCACTGAGCTATGGACCCTTTAGATGTACTGTTTACTTCAAATATTAAATATATTATGAAATGAACAGAATCAACGCTCATTAATAAATCGATTATTATCCACACAACACTTGCTGGCAAATTTCTAGAGTTCAAAGGAAAAGGAGATATTTCTACTTTAGTACACAAGAAAAAGACATTGAACAAATCACCATTATGTTAAAGCCCCCGTTAATCATCAAATTTTCATAAAAATTGATAAAATTTCAAGACTAAAAAGTTGTGAATCTCATGAAATATGTGGTTTAAATTAATTTGTGACTTTGACTTCGATAAAGAAATCTAAATTTTAATTTTCAATCAAACGGAGACTAAATTTTTTTTCATCTGAAGTATTAAAAGAAAAAATGATAAGTCCATTCAAACTTTTTTAGGCTAAGCTTAAAATTATCTTTTTTTCCACCATTTTGAAGTTTAACCAAACGTTTTAGGCAAAGAAAACTATTCATGAAACGCAAATAATGGAAATGCTATAACATATCGTTAAGATGTCCTGATATAGAATGGAGCCTAAATTTATTTTTTCGATCGTGGCTTTCAAAAAATGAGAAGACACAAAAATGCTTGTAGAACAATAAGTTTAGGACAACAATTTCAACTCTAAGGAGCGTCACAAGACATATAGGTTGGACCTATTGCGCCCCAAAGTGCTTGAAGTGAATTCTTCGAGAATTTAACATGAGAACTAAATGACTAATTAATTTGAATACATATATTATTCTTATATGTTTAAATCTCCATTAAATAATAAATATTTAATATACATTTTAATTATATATTGATAAA
>CAIGRB010003326.1:0-18934 GCA_903798255.1 Fraxinus quadrangulata | reverse complement strand
TGGACAGAAGACTTGCTTGTGATTTGCTATTTATGATGATAGCATGCGTTTGTGCTCTTGTAGTTTCAATGTTCAATAGTGTAGTGTTTTGCAATTGTCAGTGTCTATCTGCAACTTGTTACAATTTAATGATTTGAGTGTATTTTGTTAAGGAAAAAACTAAAATGGGTTTTGAATTTTATAGATTTTTAGTAATGATTGAGGGTGTTTGCATGCAGTTGGTTACGAAAGAGGAGGGTTTGGAATTGTATGAGGATATGGTTTTAGGGAGATCATTTGAGGACATGTGTGCCCAGATGTATTACAGAGGCAAAATGTTTGGATTTGTTCATTTGTACAATGGCCAAGAAGCTGTATCCACTGGCTTCATCAAGCTATTGGGGAACAGAGATTGTGTGGTTAGCACATATAGGGACCATGTCCATGCATTGAGCAAAGGGGTCCCAGCTCGAGCTGTAATGAGTGAGCTCTTTGGCAAGACCACTGGTTGCTGTAGAGGGCAGGGTGGCTCAATGCACATGTTCTCCAAAGAGCACAATGTACTTGGGGGCTTTGCTTTCATTGGTGAAGGAATTCCTGTGGCTACGGGAGCAGCCTTCACTAGCAAGTACAGGAGGGAAGTTTTGAAGGAGGATTGTGATGATGTGACGTTGGCATTTTTTGGAGATGGAACATGCAACAATGGTCAGTTCTTTGAGTGCTTGAACATGGCTGCACTGTGGAAGCTGCCCATCGTGTTCGTTGTTGAGAACAATTTGTGGGCAATTGGAATGTCCCATTTGAGGGCCACTTCTGATCCCCAAATTTGGAAAAAGGGTCCAGCATTTGGAATGCCTGGGGTTCATGTTGATGGTATGGATGTGTTGAAGGTAAGGGAGATCGCAAAGGAAGCTATAACCAGAGCTAGAAGAGGTGAAGGTCCAACTTTGGTTGAATGCGAGACCTACAGGTTCAGAGGACACTCTTTGGCTGATCCAGATGAGCTCCGTGACCCTTGTAAGCATTTCATATTCTCGTTCTTATATATTCTCTTCAAATCCGAAGTACATTTTTCCTGACCATCTCTATAATTTTTATCCGTCTTGTATAAAATGACCACTCTACGATCATTATCTTGGCCTGAGTAAAATTGTTATTCTTGCCACTTCCAATACTTATCTAACTTTTTACGGAGAGTGTTTATATTTATTTATGTGGATGATTCTTCAGTATCAAAGAAGTTATTTTCAGCTAGACTATGGATGTGTTTTGTTTCTTTGAACATAAACAGACAAGGTTAATTGTAGACATCCTGGGACTCAGGGGTCCAGGGCTTGGCATATATGATCTTTTTAAGGTATTTTCGCTTTTGTTGGAAGAAGATGACTTAAACAATAGATCTAAGCTCACTATACTGTGTAAAAACTTGATTTTATTCAAATCTAACTCTTTTTCCAAACTATGTTGCGGAAGCATTATATTTGGAGTAACAATGGGATTCCTAACAATGGCATTCATGATTTAGTTGAATGCTGAATTGCAAGTAATAAGCTTGCTCCATGTCACTTTTCACAATCCATTATCCTGTTCCAGTTATTTGTCTATCTAATGGTTTGAGAAGCATTTTTTGGTTTCCTATGCCCGGCATATTTAAAAACACTTATTTGAGATCCTTTTGTCATTCCATCATTTATGTTGGTGGTGAGTTGCTATGTCTTTTAAAATACTCTCGGAAGCTAGTGCAACCTAATGGTTCAACCAAAAATTTTAAGTGTTTTAAGTAATGTCATCAATCACATCATGCTCCCTAAGAATTGGTGGTTGCATTGGCTGTCTTGAATCCTGTTTTTCTTCCTCCTCATATCGCAGCAAGTTACAATACATTTATGATTTATCACCAAATTGATGCCGTTGGACATGTAACAGATGCAGGAAGTTTGACAATTATGGTTTCATATGCTTGAGTTTATATCCGAAGTATGTTACTGCATGACATGGACTTGGACAATACTTTTATCATCAAGCATTTACTCCATGTGCATTTTTCACCCAAATTGAGTGAATCCAGAAGTTATATCTTTTCTTATTTTGGCAGCTGAGAAAGCTTACTATGCTACCCGAGATCCAATTACTGCACTAAAGAAGTACCTGTTGGAAAACAATTTGGCAAGTGAATCGGAATTGATTGCCATAGAGAAGAAGATTGAGGAGGTGGTTGAAGATGCCGTTGAGTTTGCTGATGGAAGCCCTGTTCCAGCTCGTAGTCAGCTTCTGGAAAACGTATTTGCAGATCCTAGGGGATTTGGAATTGGACCTGATGGGAAGTACAGATGTGAGGATCCTAAATTTACTGAAGGCACTGCTCAAGTCTAACATCTTCTTTGGCTAGGAAACTTCGCGCACAAGATGGCTTTCAGGTGTAAAGTAAATACATTGTTGCATTTGGTAGTGGTTACTGATCGCGAGGACAAACTTACTTTTATATATAATGGTATTTCTCATCTGATGTCTTGCTGTGTAGGCATTTTAAATTTCAATTTGATATCTGTATCGTTTTAATGTCATACTGCGTAAGGGTATTCTTAAGGATTAAGCTTTGGAGTCTTAAGTACAATTCATAGCCGGAGTACTTTGTTTCAAATTTAGACGCTGTCATCCTTAAACAGAAACGACTGTTGCGGGGACCATAGAGGCCTTGATCTACTGAGATAGGGAGGACAACAGTATTAGTGTTTCATCAATTCTTCGTCTGAGAGGCATTCTCTTTGTGAGTGTTTGTTGACACCAGTACTTACTAGTAATTGGTCATGTTAAAATATAATTGTTGACTAGGACAAAAAACTTGATCATTTGAAAACTCGCAAGTGCACGGGATTGTGATCAAGTAATATAATGATGAATAAAGTGTCGAACTCACGAGAACTATATGTTTGACTGAGTTAAAATTAATTGTAACTTTGATCGAATAGCAAACAAATTTGTGATTTTTTCTATAATAATACCTAAATTATCAATTAAACTAATAAAAGTAAGTAAATTTTTTTTTTTTCAAATATGTGAAATGCATTGTTAAGATATCAAACCCTCCTTATTATTCAATTTTTAATGTAACAATTAAAATGACAATTTAAAATCATTCATATTGATCAATATTTCTAATTTAATTGAAAGTCTATCTCAATAGGGATCAAATATATTTCTCTCATGTGACATTTCTATCTTTCGATGATAAATGCATTAACAAGTCTTAGAACACCTATTGAAACTATATAAAACATAGATGTATATCTCTATCATCTATTGAATCTTACAATATTTATTATATTGTACTTAAATCTTATTATTTTTCTCGATAACAATAAAATCCACTAGCAATTCAATTGGTAATCAAACAATTGAAAAGAACGATAAAAACGATAATAAACATCCACAAATCAAATCAAATTAAAGTTAAAAATAATTAATTAAAAACTAAAAATATTATAACAAATGTTCATCTCATCCTAACAATATACAAAATTAGTCTAACATATCAAAATTACAAGAAATCATATTTAAGTGAAAAGACATAACTCGAATTTTTGATAAATTGAGAAGATGAAAATGAAGATGAATTTTGAAATCTTGAATCTCTTCAATAATTTTTTGATGAATCTCCATTTGCCACTTCTCTTCCTAGCCCAAAAATCAAATTTGAATATTCAATTGATTGAATCCTTGCAAATCACTTTCAATTCTCTCACAAAATTATGAATTTTCCTCATTTGATGATAATAATTGATGAATATTGGAGTATGGAATGTATATGTGTGGTCTCTAATATATATTCTACTATTAGGTATTTATAGGAGTAGAAAATTGGTTGAAAATCACGTCTAAATTGATTTTCAAAAGAGTTCCAATTCAATAAGGAAACTTGCCTTCGCGCACGATTTTTTTTGTCACTGCACAGTAATCAGTATTTTGATCATAACTTTCTCTTCCGATATCTGAGTGAAGCGATTCATAATGAGTTGGAAAGCTAATTCAAAGAGCTAAAACTTTCTAGCAGTAGAATTTTTTCAATTCGAACGTTTACTATGCCAAAATAGATCTAAATTTTCCTCAAAATCTAGAATATAACTTGTGCGATTGAAAATTGATTTTGATAATATTTTATTCCTTTTTGAGTTCTAATTATATCAAATTGTCTCCTAACAATTTTCAAAGTATCGTCTTGTGGTCCGAATCAACTATTGAATATTTTCAATTTGGTCCTCAAACTTTAGACTTTATTTTTTTTCCTTGATTTTTCTTTCGTTTTTTTCCAATTTCTCGTTCAACCATTGAGTTTTACTTATATACCATAAAATGCAACAATTTAAGATATTTTGTCGAAAGAACTATCAAATATCGATATTTTAGGTCCCCGGATAAATGTATAAAATACATTTATCAAATATGTATACTTGAAACAAAGCAGGGTGATAGCTCAGCTACTGAAAGTTGACATGGAAGTTGGTTCTATTTTACATATGTAGAAATTGTAGCAAAGAAACAATTTTCGCAGAGTTCGCCAAGTGTTTCAATTCACGGTCACTGGCACCCCATTCTTGGATGAAGGTTTTACTAAATTTTTGAAGGAATTTGCTCGGTGTGTGCCTAGTTAGCGTTAACGCGCTTATTTACTATTCCTTGTGTTGAAACCTTTCCTGGAAATCAACCCCAGTTGGAATTATTGAGTCTTTGCCAAGAAGTGGATAATTTTTCCTGGAATTCAAATTTACTTGTATTTCTACTTATTAGGGCAATGCTGAACTGAAAGTACGATTCATTGTTGTGCCTGTTTATTTATTTTTTGTATAGTTTAGTATTATTTTTGGACCTGGAGCAGTATATCCAATGAACCACCACAAAATGGCTATCCAAGTGCCATGTCACCACACACACTATCCAGATTATATGAATGAGTGGTTATCCGGCCTCAACCTTGGGAGGTCCAGAATTTAATTCCATTTAGAAAATATCAATTTCCAATAGTAACAACCAAAAGGGATCAGAAATAACAGAAAATCTTCACTTCTTATTATCCTAACATTTCTTCTGTGTGAGAGCAAATTCAACTAAACCTCAAGGGGTGGTTCAGAAGCTATGGCCTCATCAACTTCCACCCTACTCTCTCTATCTTCTTCTTCTTCTTCTACCCTCATTGACACCAAGGCAGCTACTCGCCAATCTGCGGCCACATCCTCACAATGGGTAGCATTGCCGACCCTCCCACCACCACCAGTGCAATCACAAAGTCGCGCTGCCAAGACCACTGCCTACTGTAAGATATCTTCACAGAATAGTCAGATTTTTTATATATGCATCAAAATAATTGATCCTTTTGTACTTGTCAGGTCGAAAGATTGCACGGAATGTTATGGCAATGGCAACTGGGGAGGCACCAGCTGAAGTTGTTGCAACCGCTGAGCTTCCAGATATCGTTAAAACAATTCAAGAATCTGTAAGGATTTGTTTTTCGTCGTCTCATGATTAACCTCATCTCTTTACTGCTCAAGTGTACTGACGGCGTAAATTCTTAATGTATGAAGTGGGACAAAGTTGAAGACAAGTATGCAGTGACTTCTCTGGCATTGGCTGGAGGAGTTGCCGTGTTGGCCACTTCTGGAATGATCTCGGTAAGAACCATAACATCCCCGCTTTCGTCCTCGTATCAACATTCTAGGTAGGAAATCAGTGCCAATATTTGCACGCCTAAATGTCACATGAGGACGTCAGTGCCAAGATTGAAAGAATAAGTCTTTATTTCGCATAAGGAAAGCCTTAAAACTTGTTAAACTTGGGCCCCCCCTTTGTGACAGGCAATTGACAGGCTCCCTCTGGTACCTGGTGTTCTTGAGCTAGTGGGAATTGGATACACTGCTGTAAGTTAATTTTCTTGTGACACTTTTAACTCTTGACATTTGCAAAAGAATTTCCAAATATTAAACAATATGAGTCTTAAAAATATTTATCTGCTTTACTTGTTCGGCTGAATCCCATCAAAAAAAAAAAGGAAAATTGCAGCAGAGGTCCCAAATCTTTGAATTTTTCGCAGACTTTATCTTCACATTCAATTTGTACCACCAGCGATCACAAACCTTTGAAAAATTAACATCTGGGGTCCAAATGGATGGATTGACCGTTAGTTGATCAAAAAAATATATTTTGACCAAATTTAAAGAGGGCAGAATGATAAATTCATCATTATTCCACATAAAATAATATTTTTTTAGAAAAACAAAAGTAAAAGGAAATGGAACTATTCATCTTCCTCACCCCGTCCCGCCCCGCCCCGCCCCACTGCCAAACCAATCCTTATCCCCATAACCCAATCTAATCCACTAAATCAAAACCAAATCAACATGCCACTATCACTGCCTTCTTCCATAGTCGCCACCACTCAACACTGTCGTCGATTTCTACAAGCATTTCGTTGTGAAAGCATTCGCTGGTCAGACGACGACTTCTTGTTTAATAGATTTTCGCTTTCTGGCCATAAAATCATCCCCAGACACTCCACAAATCAGAGAATGGAAGAGTTTCTCAACTGCTAAGTCACGTTAAGCTTCTCATTCGCTGCAAGNTGCACCACAGTGCAGTCTCCCATTTCTTAATCCACAGGCAAACCCCCAAAAAAAAAAATTTGATTTTTCTGTTCTTTTTTTGTTTCCTTTCAAATCTCAACTTCACGGTCAAAGGGATGGAATCCATCCATTTGGACCACAGGTGCTAATTTTTCAAAGGTTTGGGACTGCTAGTGGTATAAACTGAAGGTTAAGATTAATTCTGCAAAAAACTCAAGGATTTGGGATCGATGCTGCAATTTTCCAAAAATAAAAAAAAAGGATTATAAAGATATACGAGTAATTCAAATGTTTCTTAACTAAAGAGTTCAACTTATGGATCATCTGTATTCTTTTTACGTTACAGTGGTTTGCATACAAGAACCTGGTTTTCAAACCAGAGAGGTAATCCTTCTTCTCTTATACGAAATCTAGTATAATTCAATAGAGTTTGACGATAAAAGGTAGAGGTTGCTCTTATGAATTTCAGGGAAGTCTTGGTACAGAAAATCAAAGACACATATAAGGAAATTATTGGAACCAGCTGAAAGGAAATTTGTGGGAAAACGCTGCAGCTCGAACAAGAAAAAATATACACGGCAGCATTGCACATCGACAGTAATCGCGCTTCTTTTTGTTAACTTAATCTGTAAACAATGAACATATATTAAATAATCTTATGTTTCCTTTTACACTACTGTTCTGTACCTGTACCCATTTTTATTTTACCAATCTTTGTGAACGAGAAGCAGTTAAGTGATTACAATGTGCTAAATAACAGGAAATTATTTCGCATTTGCTTTTGTGTTGAGATATGTACTCTGCCACTCTTCAGACCGTATAAGGGCATGTTTGGGATAGCTTTAGCTTCTGCTTTTGCTTTTGCTTTTGCTTTTGTAAAAGAGTTTTATGAAGAAATCACGTTGATTCAGTTTTCTTTAAATGTTATTCCAACAAAAATAAGCACTTTCAGAAAATTATTGAAAGGAATTCAAAAGTAGTTTTTTGATCTCAGAAGTGTAATCAGTGCTTGAATTGAGATTTTAGCTTTCCAAAAGTCTTGCCAAATCTGCCCTAAAACAATTGGTAAAAAATTGCTTACCACACAAGATAACAACCTTGAAAGTTCGTTATGTTTATTATATTATTTAAACCCACGACTGTAAAGTACTTTAACCAGTATAACAAGATGAAAATTGAAGTTCCTAAACAAGAAACACACACCACATTCCACTCCAGCAGTTTACTTATGGAATTCTATTACCCAATAGTTGCACACAGAACAGTTTGAACTTATGCCTCTAAAGCCAGCTCCCTTTGCCAACGCAAGAAACTCGACTTCTGATCGCTCTTTGCCTCCCGAAAATTGGGTCATCAAAACTAGATCGGATTGGCTCGTGGCAATCACGGAGGTACTAGTGTCGGGTTCAACTGGAAGAATTTCCTCGACAACAATTACCTTTCCGTCTTCAGGTATAGCCTTGTAGCAGTTCTTAAGCAATTTCAAACAGTGGTCATCACTCCAATCATGAAGTATCCACTGTCAAGAATGGTTACCTAATTTAGATAAAATATCTTCGAGACTAATAAACAATCTGCAGCGTCATATTGTCAATAATAATTATGAGAAAAAAACTCTACATATAGTTTGGATTGTTTTCCTCTTCACAAATATTCTTACTTTTATTTTGACCAACACGGTAAGATAAATTTGACAAGACACATGGCTTGTTGGATCTTGGAGTGTCAGGGTCCGACATGACACGATAGTTTTCAGACACAAATGCGTACTGCCATTATACTTACAGAAACAACATTATATCATCCACAAACACCAATTTAGTCAGCAATATATGGAATTTTTCAACTTACTTTCATGAAAATGGCATCTCCTCCAGGAACACTCTCAAACATGTCTCCTCCAATATGTTTGACGCCTGCATTCAAAATTTTAACTTCAATTTCAAGCATTTATTCCACATTCTTCGAACTCTAAAATTCACCTATAACTATTTGTCTGTGTTTAAGACATTAAAAATCATAGTTTGTGCACAAGGTCCTATAACCTTTACATATAATTTGAAAAATTAAAATATCGACGTAAAAAATAAAGGCATGCAAACATAACTTATCATTTTCTATATCATTCAAAATATAACTTAAACCAGCAAAATTACCAAATGGTAGCCGACTGACGCATTGTTACTAAATATAATTGCACAATTACTAAACGAGATTGAAATAACAAATTCATACCAGGATAGGACGGTGCCTCTTTAATAACATGTGGCAAATCAAAATTAATACCACTGATGGTAGGATATATGGACGTGATCATGTTGAGGGTGACGCCAAGACCCCCACCTACATCGACCAAAGTTTTGAGGTTCTTGAAACCTTTGTAGTGCTCAAGAATTTGTTTCATAACAACAGCTGTATGGTTTATCATTGCCTGATTGAAAACTTCATTGAACCTAGGGTCCTTTCCAAAATATTCAAATGCACGAGTTCCATGAACTTTGTCAAATGGAACTCCTCCTTCAAGTACCGCATCCTTTAATTTGAACCTGTTATGGAGCTATCACATAAGTTGATCTTGTTATCTGAAGAACTTCAATATATTCAAACACTCGTAGTTTAATTAGGAACTTTGATGGTTCCTAATACACGGTTTTATTGGTTAAAAGACTTAATACGTGATGCTCTTATCTCGAAGTCATTATGACAATTTTTATTGAAAGTATTACTTGATCATCATGAACGGATAATCAACGATACTTGAAATATCAAAGGTGGGTTCAATGAGTATTGCACTTCCTCTCGTGATCGGCTAGCACGACGAGAGTATCACATCGAAAGAAAAGTGCGAAATATTCTAGCTTTAAGTTTCACTTTAAGTCCTTATAGACTTGTAATAACTATTGTTGGGATGTCCCAGGGGCAAAGCCACGACTCTTATCCAGTGAGGCAAGCATTTTCTTTTTTAAACAAAAAACAATACGCTGTAACTTAATCCGAAGATCCTCTTTTTCGGATTATCTATTGAATCCCTTAATTAAAGTAGATTATCTTTCCATTAATTTCAAAACTTCCGTAATCCCTTCCCAAATTCGTTCCATTTATGCATGTAATGGAGTTACAGTTAATCTGATATCATTCATATAACAAACCAAGGTAACCTCTATCAATAAAAGATAATGGAACTGACCAGCTGTCAATGAAGACCTTATCCTGAAGAGAGGACATAAGAGGGCAAAGTGAAACCCCATCTTCATTCCGGACAAAGTATTTGGCCACTGGTGCCAACCCATAATGTCGTTGGCCATCACTGACGGAGCAAGTTAGCACTGAGTAACTAACGAGGAGCCGAAGCATCCGATCAAGCATAGCGGGTGCATCGGCGTTAATAGTGGGCATATGGGACGCAATCTCACGGGGCGACATTTGTGAAGAAGGCCCAGCTTTAGCAAGAATTTCGAATACATTGAGTTCCATTGCTGTATTCAACAAGAAGGGTAGCGCTGAAGAAGTAACCAGCTGCAATGCATACGCGCAGCGTTTTGATTCTTCGTCATCATAAAGGTTTTTTGCCAAAATCTCCATTTGATCAACAAATTTGTCCGTGGAACGAGATTGGTTTTGTTTGCTATTTATAGAACCATGCTTCATGCAATGCAGGGGAATGGGTGGGTTTTTTTTTTTTTTCATTTTTTATTACGGTGAGCCCCACATGCGAGTGGATGCAAAACTTCTGTCAAAAAAATTTCTGTACACATGTTTTTAAACCTTATAATAATGCATAAAAGTACAAATTATTGTACTTTGATCGAGTGATGAGTGGTGTGACTGGTGTAGGCCTACTCAGTGTTGATCAACAAATTTGTCCATGGAACTTGTTTGCTATTTATAATAATGCATAAAAAAGTATAAATTATTGTACTTCATTAGAGTGATGAGTGGTTGTAAAGTCCCAATTTTTTTTTTATTTATAAAATAGAGTTAATTATTGTATATGCTATATTTTTAATATTTTGAAGTTAGGAATTAAACTATATATATATATGTATATATTAAATTTCAATTTTTAATTGTGTCAAATATTTAGATATTGATGGAGCAATAATAAGTATATGAATATTGTACTTGTTGGATATATCGTAATTAATCATATATATTATGCTCGAGAAAAAATTAATTTAGATTAACGAAGCCCAAGATATCGAGGTTGAAAGATAATGTCTGAATTGTATTTTAATTGAATTATTTAATAAGTTTAGAAACTTTAATGGCTATACATTATGGGTAATTAGTAATTGATTTTATCAAATAAAGAAAGAAAATATAATAATAAAAAAATTAAGGAGAGAGAAAGTTATGAGAAGCCACGTGATGGGAATTATAGTAGAATTATTGTAGAATGAGTCAAATGGTCATCCTTATATTTTGGTGAAAATTTTACCGACATGCCAAGTGTCCCACTAAGTGGTTGGTTAAGATATCTCATTTCACATGGACACAGACTTGTGCTAGAGTCATGCCAAATCTCTACACGAAGCTCAATTAGCTATGTCAACGAGTCGAGCCGACTCCGAGCTGAAAAAAAAAGCTCGGGTTCAACTGGAGCTTTTTTGGATCGAGCTTTTTTGGGCCCGAATCGAGCCGAGCAAAGCCCGACAGAAAAAAAGAGGCGCGGCCCGAGCTTTTTGGCCCGAGCCTTAGCGGGCCGAGCCGAGCCCGAGCCTGCTCTTTTTTTTTTTGGGAGAAATCTACATTTTTTATTTAAATAATTTAAAATTTGTACAGTTTATATATATTATAAATGAGGGAACGCTAGTATTGGTTTTAAATAATTCCATAAATTATCTACATTTAGCTATGTCAACGAGTCGAGTCCAAAAAAAAGTTCGGGCTCGGCTCGAGCTTTTTTGGCCCGAACTTTTTTGGGCCAGAGTCGAGCTGAGCAAATCTCGACCAAAAAAATGAGGCTCGGCCCGAACCGGGCCCGGCTTGAGCTTTTTCATAGCCGAACCCAAGCCGACGAGTTTTTTTGCCAGCTCAATACTTTTATAGAGTTCTACTTTAAATATTGATGAAGCAATGGTAAGTATATGAATATTGTACTTGTTGGATAAATCGTAATTAATTATGCATATTATGCTCGAGAAAAAGTTAATTTAGATTAGCGAAGTCCAAGATATCGAGGTTGAAAGATAATGTCTAAATTGTATTTTAATTGAATTATTTAATGTGTTAGAAACTTTAATGGCTGACACGTGTTAAAGCAAGTTGTCGGTAACTAGTAATTGATTTTATCAAATACAGAAAGAAAATATAATAATAAAAAAAAAAATTAAGGAGATGAGTTATGAGAAGCCACGTGATGGGAATTATGATAGAATTATTGTAGAATGGGTCAAATGGTCATCCTTATATTTTGGTGAAAATTTTACCGACATGCCAAGTATCCCACTAAGTGGTTGGTCGAGATATCTCATTTCACATGGACAGAGACGTGTGCTAGAGTCATTCCAAATCTCTACAGGAAGCTCAGTACTTTTATAGAGTTCTATTATAACTTTTCTACACAAAAAAAAAAAAAAAAAAGAGGCAAATAACAATGTGGAACGTAATTTTCTGGTTTATCTTTCAAGAATTTGTTCTAATAAGGTAGGATAACGAAGTGCAATTTATTCTATCCCGTTTAAATTATTATTTTTTTTTATGTTGATAAATTATTATGATCATGAAAGTTAAAGTTAAAGTTATGATATGATATGCTATGATATGAATGATATGGTCATTTTGGTACGAATGATATGATATGATACGAGCTCTTACCGATTTTTAAAGATATGATGACGGTATGATAATTTTTGACACATGTTCCATAATTTTTTATTCGGGATTGCACTGTTATTTTATAACATACTGAGTATTCCCATGTACTCATCCTTTTTCATACTCGTCACAGGTTAGATCGAGTTGTTGGTCTGCAGACAATGAAGTACAGTCATAGTACTGGGATTTTTGGGACTAAAGAGAAATAATTCGGTGTAATACGACAAGACCTATTTAACTTTTGTTTTATTGTTGTGGATATTTTATTTGGGGCTTGCACATGTTTTATTTAATTACACATTTTCGTATGTTTTATTTTACATCAGTGGAGCCAATATATAATTTATCATCTATTATATACAATAAAATATTTAAATTAATTAAAGAGAATTGTAGTTTAATAACCTGTTTATTGTAGTTGTAGTTACTGTTGGAATGATTTATCAAATAAAGTCAAGGGATAATTATTATGCATATGTCAACATTATGTCCTAAATTTTTAAACTGTAGATTTATGTTAATCGATCTAGCCAAACATATATGGTTGTTATGGTCGTTCATTTTATTTGAAATTTGGGACAGATTTATTGGACATGTAATTTCGTACGGTGACTTGATGATTTTTATTTGTTTAGGATATTTTGTGTTTTCTCTGCTATTTAAGTTTTTTGCATAAATAATTACGATATATTGGAGACTAAACATAGAACGACTTTGGTAATTGATTTACAGTTTATATGCATGTCTAAGAAATGCAATCTACAGAATGATATAAAGTTGGCTGAATTTTGAGGCCATATCCCACTCACTGAAGAGAGAGAAAATCAATGATGTGTCGTCACTATCATGATTTTGTGAAGATCATAATAAATTAATAACTACTTGTCATTTCTTCTCGTGATTTCATTCATCTTTTCGCAAGCTTATCAAGTTGGCTTGAAAGCCTTAGTTGGTACTGTCGATTGATGTACTCCGAAAGCTCCGCCTGCCTCTCCCATGACTTTCCGGACCAACTAACCCGGATCTGCACAAGTCTTCTCTGCATTTTGGGGGCAGAGCATGCAGCGGGCATTGGTAAACTTGAGTTTATGAAGTAATAGCTGTTCTTTTCTCCTTTCCGTCTTGTACTTACTGATTTTGGAGCTTTCTTTCTTGCTGCTGAGCTAGTGCTCTCAATAATAAGGGAAAAAAGGCTGCTCGCCTACCCCTTTAGAGTTGGGATCAATGACTGGCTGATACAGAACGGAAATACCCGGCTAAAGAATATGACAAAGAAAGCTCCTCAGATGNCAGAGCATGCAGCGGGCATTGGTAAACTTGAGTTTATGAAGTAATAGCTGTTCTTTTCTCCTTTCCGTCTTGTACTTACTGATTTTGGAGCTTTCTTTCTTGCTGCTGAGCTAGTGCTCTCAATAATAAGGGAAAAAAGGCTGCTCTCCTAACCCTTTAGAGGTGGGATCACCGACTGGCTGTTCCAGAACGGAAATACTAATTTTGCACATGTTAATTTGGTGTTTTAACCCAACAGTGAGTACTTTGGCAGATTAGTTCAGGGCTTCATGCACATTCAATTTAAATGATTAGTTATTATAATTGTAAAAGAAAATTTTGGTTGCTATTTCAGATTTAAAAAAAAAAAAAAAAATTGGGTCGTTACCGCTTGGTATCAAAGCCCAGAGTTATAAAATCGATTATGTAGAATTCAAAAAAAAAAAAAATTAAATTATAATTATGATATTGGGTATTGAAAATTTTAAATTAGATAAAGCTGATTTATACGTAAATATTAATTGCAAAATCACATGTATATGATTTCCATGTAGATCTATGTCTTGTGTTTATCTTTTAAGTGGACATACTTATTTTATGCACTGTATGCATGCATTTAGATTGACTTTGATTCAGTTTTATTTATTTTGGAATCGAAAGGGCGTAAAAAAAACTTTGCGTCCACATCACTGTTCACGATGAACGGTGACGGGGTCACTGTTCACCCGTACATAGTGATTTTTTATTTTAAATGATATATTAATTTTAATTGTTATGTGTATTAATGTTTAACCTTAACTTTATGGGGTATTTAATAATTATTAATAATTTCTCAAGATATAAATTGAAAGAAGTGATGTAAAGTTTTATTTAAGTTCTTAAATATATAAGAATCTAAATGATCTTTGTCATTTAACGACCACCAATCGACAACCCTCCAACGACTCTAAAGTATGTAAAGGGGTAAGATGATGAATGTACTTAGACGTTTTGCGTAGCTTAAATATTTTAAATTCCCTATCTTTAAAATTTTAAAACATGCACGTTTGTTTCCCCACTAAAATTATGATATGCATTACGATAATATAGTTATAACAAGTCAACTTAGTACTAGTATGTGTTAGTGACTTGGTATTAAATTTTAGGAAATGGCCCCATCTACACATATGAATCTGATACGTGATTTATTACGGACGGTACAAGAGTTGAGCAGGCAGAATCAATCACCTCCACCCTAAAATGCGTCGCCACAGCAGAGTGCACCTCCATCTGTCCACAGAGCTGTCTCGGTGGTTGAGCAGTTTCGTAAGTACAAGCCCTCTACCTTCGACGGTAATTCCGACCTACTGGCTGTCGAATAGTGGGTAAAAGGCTTGGAGCGCATATTTTGACACATTGCTTGTACGGATGCACAGAAGGTACTATGCACAGAATTCATGTTGATTGGAGCACCTGGTCACTAGTGGGAATCTGTCTTACGCACTAGAACCGAAGAGTAGCAGTGTAACCTGACTTGGGAATAGTTTAAGGATGAAGTGATGGCAAAGTACTTCCCAGATGCTTTAAGAGACTTCAAGGAATCAGAGTTTCTGCAACTATAGGGAAACATGTCGTTACTGATTACGAGAGGCGGTTTTAGCAACTCTCAAGATATGCCCCGCACATGGTGGATACCGAAGTTAAGAATATCAGAAGGTTCGAAAATGGACTACGCCCAGAGATCGAGATGATCATTATATCCCTTCGTTTCACTTCATATCGTGAAATGTTAGAAAGGGTTCATGCTATTTTTTATCGGAGGACAACATTTGAATAGTATGCCCAGCAAAGCAAGGAGCCATTGGGAAAAATAAAGTGGAATGATCAAAGTAAGGACAGACGTAATCGGCAGAATAAAAGACCAAGCCCAGGAGTTCGTATTGGTAGGACAAGTTGGAGTATTACACCTTGTCCTAAATGTAATAAACTCCACAGAGGTGAATGCTTACTTGGAAAGAACATATGTTTTCGGTGTGGTAAACCAGGACACATTGCTCTCCAATGTATAGAGCCTCCAAAGAAGAATGATGATGAACATGACAAGCACAAGAAAGGGAATGCTCAAGTTTTGCACTGAATCAGCAGGAGGTGAATCAGAATCCGAATGTGATAGCATGTATTTTATTATTATTTGAAGGATAATAAAGTACATGTTCATGTTCTTGACTTTGCATCTTCCGTCGCTAAATTTAACAATATAATTACGATAACAGGTATCCTGTTATTATCAGATGTACCTGCTTATGTACTTTTCGACTCTGGTGCTACGCATTCTTTTATCTCTACATCTTTTGTCGCTAAGTCTAACACTGCATGTGTGAAAACGAATAATGAATTAGTGGTTAGCATCCCTTTAGGAAGAACTATTTGCACAAATCAGATGACTAAGGCTATAAAGTAAAGACCGACGGAAAAGTACTACGGCGGACTTATACCTTTTTGAGAATTTTGACGTTATCTTAGACATGGACTGGTTGGGACTCAATCATGCGACCATTTGATGTCATGAGAATGAAGTATTATTTCATAGACCAGGAGAGGAATAATTCCATTTCTTCGGAGCAAAGTTTAAGTCTCTAACTCGTCTTGTGTTGGCTTTACAAGTGGAGAAGATTTTGCAGAAGGAGTCATGTCAGGGATTCCTAGTTAATATCATCGGTTCTAAACATATAGAAACAACCGTTAATGATATTAACGTTTTGCAAGACTTTGCGGATGTATTTCTAGAAGATCTATCAGGTATTCCACAAGACAGGCAAGTGAAATTTACAATTGACTTGGTTCCAGGAGCTGCACCAGTATCTAAAGCCCCATAGCGAATGGCACTGAAAGAACTCCAAGAATTGAAGTTACAGTTGGAAGAATTTCTGGAGAAAGGTTTCATTCGACCGAGTGTGTCTCCTTGGGGGCACTCCATTACTTTTCGTGAAGAAAAATGATTGGAGTATGCGAATGTATGTTGACTATAGGGAGTTGAATCATCTGACTATCAAGAATAGATCGACTTGAGGTCAGGGTATCATTAATTAAAGGTTAAGGCAAGCGACATACCGAAAACACATTTCAGTACTCGTTATGGACATTATACTGTCATGCCTTTTGGTTTGACCAATGCTCCAGCTGTGTTTATGGATCTAATGAACTGAGTGTTCCATCAATACTTAGAGCAGTTCGTCATAGTTTTTATTGACGACATATTGGTGTACTCCAAAGATAAGCAGCAACATGAGGAACAACTTTGAGTAATACTCGAAACCTTGAGGAAAGAAAGATTATATGCCAAATTCAAACAGTGAAAAATTTGACTTGATCGAGTGGGGTCACGTGATTACCATTCAGGGTATTGAGGTGACCCAGTTAAGGTGGAAGCAGTAACAAATTGGCGTAGACCGACCAATATCGGTGAAGTTTGCAGTTTCTTAGGATGGCTAGCTATTATAGGAGATTTATTGAGGATTTCTCAAAAATAGCAGGGCCAATGACTTAGTTGACTAGAAGGGTGTGAAGTTTCAGTGGACGAAAAAATATGAAAAATGTTTTCAAGAACTCAAGCAGAGATTAGTTTTGCCTCCTGTATTGACGATACCTGAAGGCTCTGATGGATTTGTAATTTACAGCGATGCCTCTAAGCGGGGTTTGGCATGTGTTCTGATGCAACATGAAAAAGTGGTTGTTTATGCCTCGAGACAGTTGAAGCAGTATGAACAGAACTATCCAACGCACAACTTGGAGCTTGTAACGGTAGTTCATGCCATAAAGATATGGCGTCATTACCGCTATGGTGGGAAGTGTGAAATCTATACAGACTGTTGACCCTAAAAAATGGCTCAACAGGTGCCGGGCACACTCTTGCCACGTCAAGCACGTTTCCGACGCGCTTTTATCAAATCGACGATGATAATAAGTTGGGATTGAGCGCCGGAGGCACTTTTTGGCAAGAGACGAGACGTTCAGACTCTGGTCAATGTAACGGGGGATAATTGTGTTTTTCTTCTACTATCAAAATGTGTGAGTTTGAAAATGATCTGAACAATTTTCATTTTATCATCTTTTGAAAGATGGATCTTGCAAAGTATATTAGTTTTCTTGTTTCTACCCTTTGTTTTTCTCAGAAAAGGATCCAATCCTCCCTTTCTCGTTACAATATGGGACTATTTATACTATGTTCAATAGGCGTGGCAGCCGTTGGATTGGAACCACGTGGCCTCACCCATCTGACTTAGACCTCACGTCACCGTCTACTCACTCATTAAATATTCGGACAGGGGATCAGCCGCCTCATATGGTAGGCTGTCATACTGACATGCTTTAATGCAAGTGTTCAATCAATCATGTCTGAAAGATCTCCAAATTCGTTACGGGGAACAACGTCGACATTGTGGTGGGATGAAATCTGTTACGATCCGAGGTCCTTATGCAGCTAGGAGGGAGCCCCTGCCTTGGTGCTTCGGAACCTTGGTGACCTCGGCCAGATCAATAAAAAAAGGGAGAGGGGGGACCTCGCCAAATCTTTCTGTTCGATCCCCCCTGCTAGTTTGGTCCACGTGGGCCAACTGTTTACACATGTGCCAGCATGGCACATCTGCCATCCTGGCAATTATCGATGCTTTAAAATTTAGACGAGGTGGTAACGGTGGTAACAATAGCCCCCCCAAAGTCTATGCATGTTCATTTATGTAATGCATGGGCTTGATATCGTGTGTGGTTTCTTTGGGGAATGTTTGCCCGAGCTTTTTGCCAAGGTCATTTGATGTGTCCTTCAATTACCAGCTTGAGGTACGTCCGAGAAGGTTTGCCATGGTCCTCTCCTATTTATACAGGATGTCGCTATCGTGGAAGTTAAAAAGGCCTGATGTGGGTAGACAACCTCAGAGTTGGTGTTCACGAAGAACTCGTGGTTCTTGGGAAGGGACGGAGTGCTTTAAATCTTGGCGCCTAAATGATTTGATTCTGTTGCTGATTCTCAAGAGAGCAATTATATCGGTACGTATCCCACCACACACGGTAGCTGTCGCATTAAATGCGTAATGATGGATGTCATGCCTATCTATTCGTGAAGTTCAGTTGCATCTGGGAGCGTGAATGCTATCCATGCATCTGGGCCGTAGAAGCTGAAGCGCCAAAGTCATGGGCGGTTCGGATTTAAGCCTCTGAATGAACGGTCGGATGATAGGGTTTAAGATCCGACGACCAGGGGTCAACCGGCTCGCCTATAAAAG
>CAIGRB010003290.1:1923-52380 GCA_903798255.1 Fraxinus quadrangulata | reverse complement strand
ATATAGGAAACAAATAGGCGACGTCTAAACATTTATAATAAAGTTGTAGTTGAAGTAGAATGCAAAAAAGAGAGTTCAAAATGGAAAAGGAAACCAAATATAGCGAAGAGAGCAGAATAGCTGTGGCGCCTAGGTGCCTCATCTCTGACCCAAACTCCTTCCAATAATGTTTTTCTTTATTCCAAATTATTCTTCAAATTCAATACAAATTTCTACTCCCAATGAGCTTTCAAATAAAAATTTAATTAGAATTTGGTAAGAAAATTTGAATAGGATTTCACAATTATATTCCAAATAAAATTCTAATTAATGTGCACTTTAATTAATATTCACAATTATCTTCAATAAAGAATTCAGATCACGTCCAAATTCTAACTGGTAGAATAGCATAGGAAGTGCGTCCATATATATATTTTTGGTTTCCCGATATATGACGTACACGATGAAATTGTACACATGTTTTGCTGCTTATCTCGTTGTCCAACCTGGCATAGGGATGTTGCCCAATTTTGTCAAAGAATAGATTCAGAAGGGGAGGATAAATTTTTTTTGAAATACTAAGGCCAGTTTATAATGTTGAGCAACTTTTTATTTATTTATTTTTTTTTTACACTTTTATATTATTTTATGAAGCTCGCCTACTATCAGTAATTTTATAATTTGCAACATTTTCTATCAAGTTCTAGTTACGTTTTGTTTTAAATTTAAATTGTGGGTTGTGTTTAGACTAGCAAGATTAGACATAGCCCCTGTTTGGTTTTGTTAAAAGTTAAATTTTTAGTACATTTTAATAAAATTTGATGAAATATGTTATGTGAAATGTGCGTTTAAAATTAATTATTGATTTCGATTTAAATTTTTATGAACTTTTTTAGTTAAATCAATAATGAGAGACGAGTGTCACCCACCCCACCCACCAAATTTAAATTCTTTTAATACAAGACATTTATGAATTATTCAGATGTTTTGCTGCTTATTTTGTTGTCCTAACTGACTTGGGGACGACATGCCATTTTTTCGACACTGTAATATAGTAGTTGAAAGAGTGGAGAAAGAAATTGAAAGATTAAGTCTTTTATTGACATTTGAGAGTTACTTCACATATTTTTGATATAAAACAGACAACTTTCATTGTTGGGTTAGAAAGAGTACGAGAAGAATTTGACAATCATAGGAACAAGTTCCTTTTCAAAATAAATAACTATTTTTATCTAAAAATTAGAAAGTGGCATATTTAGGCTATGTTTGAATCCCATTTTTATGAAAAATTAATTTTTGTAATAGTCACTTTTTGGAGAACGAAAAATTTTGGATTTATACGCAAAATTATTTTATCAAGAAAATTTATGACTGAAAATGAATTTTTAGAGAATGGAACTCAAAGAGGGACTTAAACATGTTTAAATTAATAAGTTACTCAGAAGTAACTTTTTACTTTTTAAAACTTGTATAAAAGATTTGCCGTGGAGACATTTGTTAAAATAATATTACGAGATAAAGATACTCCATCGAGTTTTGGAATTTGCTTTCTAATCCCATTAAGGAGAGTAGCAATTAGCATATACACCGTTGGGTAGCAAAAAAGTTGCCATGAGCAAGTCAACGCAAGGATTCGAAGGCAATTCTTCATGCAATAAACACGTATCTTACTTTAATAGTTGCAAGTTTTTGTGCACCAAAAACGTATCTTACCCTTTTAGCCGTGACACCGATAAGAATGTATGATAGGAAGTAAGCTACAAAATATAGGGTATAGTTCGATACATTAATCGTCTATTCAATATCTTTATATGATTCGGCGATCACTACATGAAAAATAATGTTAGTTAAAATTTATTAACCCAATCGCATATGTCAAAATGTTTGGTACGGAATCGAATTTTGGTAAAAACTAATGCTATGAGATTTTTATGGAATTTGTGATGGGACTTGTGCGTTACAGTGGAAAGCTCTTTTGATTTATTCTCCTATCATACGACAAATTTTGAAAAGCGACAATCATAATTAGGTAAAAGATTATTCTAGAATGTGGGAATTGCACCCTAATTAATTAAAAGATTTAACCATAGGAAATTTAATATTAGAAGAGTAATCAAGAAGATCACAACAAGAATCTTGATTCTAGTAGTCTTCCCTTTGTTCTTTAATGACAAAGTTATTAGCGCTAGTTTGATTTTGATACTTTGAGATGTGCTTCTTTCAAACGTTTATTTTTTGTTGAATTTATGATTAAAAAGTTGGAAAAATTATGGAAAAATGTTTAAAGTAATTTAATTAATTATTTATTTATTTTAAGAATGTACGGTTGAAAATGAGTGTGGAAGAGAGGTGATTCTTAAAAAATAAAACTCAAATAACGGCTCAATTAATGATAAAATAATTAAAGAGTAAAGTTTTCTTAATCAATATTCACATATTATCTCACTTTATTTGGGTTTGGAATTTCCAATAATTTTGTATATAATCTACGTTAATTTAATTTTGAAGTGAAAGCGTGTTTCCAAAATGCGACTTGTTGGTGAAAGTGGTGCATGCGAAGTTATTAAACTGAAGTTATAAGTCTTTAAGTCGTACAAATTGAGCATAGCAGAGTTGGGAGTTAAAGATTTACGGCGAGAGTAGGAGTAATAATATAAAAGAAAAAAAAATTTTAACTTATGAACAAGAAAATTTTATAATATAATTCTACATTTGTTAAGGTGAGAATGAGATAGCAAAAGTACTGGTAAGACGTTCGAGAGCACTAATTTTGAAATCTTAAAAGTTATATAGTGTGCTCGTTCGAGAGCACTGTGTATTTGGAACTCGTTAGAATCCATTTAGCCATATATTAATTTTTTCAGACACAAAAAATCTTTTTCTTCTAGACAGAAATCACAGTACCAAATCTTTGAAGAGATTTTTATTCAGAAAATGAACAACTTCAAGCAGGAAAAAAAAGAGAGAGAGAGAGAGAAGGAAAACTAGAAAAGGGTGGCAATCAAGGGATATATTTTCCACTGAGACATACGTCCAAGTTTTGTCGATTTTCGTTTGAGGTTGTACATAAGGTAAAACATGATGAAGATGTAGAGTCAAGATTCAAGTCTCGCCCATGAGTAATAACTAATAAGGCATTTCTTTATTTTTAACATGATTTTAATTCTTCTTAGATGATTATTATTATTATTAATTTATTTTATTTAACTAGTTTATTTAATTTAAAAGATAAAAAATAAACATGCTCCTTTTGGCTCCTAGACTCGCATTAGCCGTCTTTTGGTGACTAAGTCCGCATAAGTCAAAATGGGTTAGCATTTTTCGTATAGGCGTTTTTACATGCTTCACACCTAGATCGTGTCTTTTTCCACCTTTAAAGTCGAATGAAGAAGAATAGTACAAGGCAATCTCATGCCTCCCACATACTAAAAAAATCAACATCTAAAATCATTTATATGATAAAAAAATTACTTTATACTTCTATATGTCAAAGAGTTAAGTAAATGCCCACACCACAAACTAAAAAGACTAAACATCTAATAGATTCTATTACAAAGTTTTAACAATTAAGCCCATCTTTTCATCCCACTTCAAGAGTATTTTTCTCTTGTTTTTTATGTCCCATGACACACTTACATATACCCCTCCAACGCTTCACTACCATCACATCCACCACCCTATTCATTGTTCCCTCAGTACTTGAGCAAAAAGGATTTCATAGTTCCTTTCTAATAAATAAAGAAAAAAAATAATGTCCGGCGTTTGGGTATTCAAGAATAATGGGGTGATACGCTTGGTTGAAAATCCAGGAGCCGAGGAAGAGGGCAATAATAGTGCCGGTAGTTCAAGGAGAAAGGTTTTGGTACACTTGCCAACAAACGAGGTAGTGGCATCGTATAAATCTCTTGACCAAATTTTGACTGGCTTGGGTTGGGAGAGGTATTATGGAGGTGATCCGCAGCTCCTCCAATATCACAAACATTCTTCGATTGATCTCATTTCTCTACCAAGAGACTTTTCAAAATTCAACTCAATTTACATGTACGATATCGTTGTTAAGAATCCGAATATCTTCCACGTCCGTGACATGTAGATTTGGTAAGTTCTAGGTCTTGAACGATTGTAACAAAATGTTTATATGTGTGTAGGGTCGAAATGGCAAGTGAGATGCATAGACTAATATGCCCACGTTACGAGTACCTCAATTACCTAGTGGATGTGGCTCGATAGAGATTAGGTAGAGGATTGAATGGTCCAGATTGTTTGCCCACCGTAAAATCGTGGGTAGTTTGTCATGTGTGTTAGAAAACAACTTCGCTTTCAGTTTCTATTATGTTCCATGGAATGAATATAAATGAATGATCCATGTACGAGTGAAGCATGCATGAAGGCTCTCTCTCTCTCTCTCTCTCTCTCTCTCTCTCTCTCTACACGCACACATAATTTCAAGAGATGCAACTTAATATTCTTATATACCTTTGTGAAATACTTGGTACATAAATTTGACAATACTAGACACTTTCAAAGAATAAAAAGAAACTAAAATTTTGTTTATTATACTATTTAATTAGTTCAACATAATACAGTATACTTTTTTAAGGTATGTGGAGGGAAGGGAGTTACCAATCCAAGAACCCCTGACCTCAGATATGAAAACAACGATCCCAACAAATTACAACAAGGTACTATGAAGGTGATCCTCCTCTACAATAACACACATTCTTTGCTCGTGGTGAGGATGAGTTCGGATAATGAGAATTTCAAGTGTTTGTCGTGGGCTAGAGATCAAGGTGAAAGAGAGGATCATTCTGTAGACGAGATTGAAAGGGGGCGAGGAGATCATGTGCCCGAATCCCATCTCTTCTAAGGACCCTGAAGGGGTAGCAATGAGTTTACCCTTTGACGAGAGGATTGACCATAGTTTTTTCAAAGGGAAATGGAACTGGGGAAGAGGAGAAGGCTGAAGTTTCACGTCAGGATGACGATCGAGGAGGATCTACCTAGTAAGTCTAATTAAGGATGTAGGAAGTTACAATTTGTTGTTGTTACGTGCTGAAATAATTATTATTCACATGAATTCACTCATGTATGGTTGAACATATGCGCCTCGTCCGTTGAGGCACATTGAGCAATAAATGCCTCGGCAATCGAGGATCACATAAGAATCGGAGCATGCATAACCCTAGAAATATCATTGGAAGATTCGACCAGCAACATAACCAAAGGCCTCAAATATAGACGAAAGCTATTGCAAACTCTGATAGAATTATAACAAGGACTTCAGGACGCTAAACCCATGTGTGCTCGCAATAGATTGCCAGACAGGTGTCCCAAAGCACGAACCTCAACAAACTTTGAAAATAAGTTTTAATCTTGACTTCCAACATAATATTATGAGAACGTTAACTCTCGAACATTAAAACAAACTCAGATCGAGCACTTTCCAGCCAACACAATGCAAAAATCCCCAAAAGTGGGAAAACCCTTGCCGAAATTCACATTTATACTTTTAATTAATTTGATTGTGTAGACTCGACGTAAACAAATGATATATTCCCCAAAACTATGTTTTCAATTAAGCCCATGTTTGGTAGAATTTAAAATTTAGGTTTTCATTTAAGTTGCAGTCAATAATAAATTTTAACTACATATTTTATGGAATCCACGATTTTTCAACCACACATTTCATCAATTTTTAACAAATCTGTTAAAAATCTGATTTTAATCTCCATCAAATATGGATAAAATTGTAAAGATCATTATGTTGGGAACGTTCCAACACATTATATGGATTGAAATAATTCGAACGCATGTGATATAAACGCCATAATGAATATTCATTAAAAGTAGGTTATCAAAATAACAATCTCTGTCTATGTGTTTTCGAAAAGAAAACAAACATTGTATTTGTAATTGTAACAGTCTATATTGATAATTTACATCTAATTGGAACTCACGAAGAAATCAACAACACTGCATATTATTTGAAAATAAATTTGAGGTGAAAGATTTGGGTAAAAATCAAATATTATCTTGAGTTACAAATTAAACATTTCCAAGCGGAATTATTTATTCATCAATACTCATATATAGAAAAGGTACTAAAACACTTTTTTTTTTAATTAATAAAACACATCTATTGGTATCACCTATAGTTATTCGATCATTTGACTTGAAAAATATCAATTTTACCTAACTCAAGATGGAGAAAGAGTTCTTGATCCTGAAATATCATATCTTAGTGTATTTTGAAACATCAACTTATCTTGTAAATTGTAATCGGCCAGATATAATTTTTTCTGTAAATCTCTTTATAAAATATAGCTTTACACCAACTCAAATATATTGGAGTAATGTTACACACACTTATTTTTACCTAATAGGTACTATTGATATGTGATTATTTTTATTAATAAAAATTGAATTTAGTGAGATATGTAGATGAAGGTTATCGCTTTGATCCACATAAAATTAAATTGCTAATACGATAAGTGTTTATATGTGGTTGAATAGCTATGTTATGGAGATTCGTGAATCACACCTTGATAGCAATATATTCAAATAATTCTAAAATTATTACAGTCTAAGAAACAAGTCAATAATATATATGAACGAGGAACATGGCATATCATATTCAAACATCATGCAGATTAATTTCAATAAAAGATAGTTCAACAACATTATATGAAGACAATTACATCTTGTATTTCACGACTCAAAGGAGTCTATTTTAAAGAAGACGTGACAACGTATATTTCTTCAAAGTTCTTCAATACACCTAAGCTAAAGAAGACTAATGATATTGATGTTCAACAAATTCACTTAAGTGATAACGTTGCTAATTTATTCACAAAACATTGTTTTTAATAATCCAAAAATAACTATACTACTTTTTCCTTTGTTTGATATTTTTATCCCACTTGATTTTTATCAAACAAGATTTTGAACGAGATAGATGTTGTGTAATAGTCATTCAAAAGGGAAATTGTAAATTAAATATAAATTAGTTAATGATCATTGTATCCATGCAACCTTAATTATTATGCTTATTTTACTACTACAATACTAATTTTCACATATAAATTTAGAACTTTTGTTCTCAATAAAATACACACAAGTGTATTGATTATATATTTTTCTTCTCCTTTCTCTGATATAGTGTAACATAAGCAATTAATTATTTGAATCGTCATTATATAAATTCTAAATAGTAAACATAAATGTTTTAATTTATATTATTTACATTAATTTGTAACAAGTTCTAAATTTATGTCCATTATATGAAAATTCAAATCTTACCCTAATTATAAATATAATATTAATAGTTTTTAAAGCGATAATATTAAAAATTAAATATTGGGTTTAACTACGTGTAACTTGTATATGATAATGCTTATAAATATTTGATGGACATAAATTTCAGAATTTGTTGCAAATGAATGATTTATTTAAAATGATGAGTGTAATTATCGGTTGGAAATAAATTGAATATTAAGGGTATTGTTGATCATAAATAAATAAAACATGCGAGGACAAATGGAGAATCGAATATTTTCCACCTACTCACACATTTATATACCGTAGATCAAAGATTTAAATATATTCACACCATAGTTTTCATTAGAGATGTCAAACGAACTAAGCGGCTCGTCGGCTCGGCTCGTCAAAACACAAGCTCGAGCCGAGCCCGCACGGCTCGTCAAAAAACTAGCGGTTTGTGGGCTCAAGGGTAAAAAAAAAATTTCTAAAAAATAGTTTATCTTTATATAAAACAAGAAAAAAAAATCGAGCCGCGAGCTAAAGCTCGACTCGACCCACGAGCTCGTGGCTCGTGGGCCGAGCCGAGCTCGGGTATTTGTAACGAGCCAAGCCAAAACAAGCACGAGTGTAACGAGCTCTCGTGGGCATAGCCGAGCACGAGTGTAACGAGCCGAGCCGTATTCGTATTCATATCCACAACTTTTTCATTGCATTCTTATTGCCTAATTAATATTAGTTGTCCTGATGACGATTATGTTCACAATTTCAATAAGACGAAGTAAAGAGACTTATTTTGTCCTCGTAATTTTTACATAAGATAAAAGAATAGAAATAAAAATTAAGATTAAATATATATCTATGATATTAAATCATGCTAACAACATTTTTGGATGAAAGAATACAAGATTTTTTAGTTAACGAATGATTAAAGAAAGAATATGATTAAAAACATTAATGATATAAATTAGACAATAAATAAAGATTAATGACTTTTAATATAATTAAAATATGATGTATTTATAAAAAGTAAAAATATGTAATGTCAAAACAACAATCCTATTCCAATTCCATGGATGATACAAAGATTGTTTCAAGCCAAATTTGGTTTAAGAATTTTACAACAATTTAATAACTAGCAATACTTCCAACACATTTCATCTCAAACTGCTGGCCGCTGACAAATCCAAAGGAATTATTATTTAAACATGAATTTCTTTGATTTAGAATTCGATCCTATTAGATTTAGGAATATCTTATAATAATCAAGTAAAGAGTTAATGTTGTCGGGATAAAGATGTAATAAAATAATGAAACTCTCATTTTCTTGCATCTAACCAAAAAGAAAAGCATACTAAATTAAAATTTAAATGATTATAAATAGTGAGTTCTCTAAAAAGGTGTAGATAATAAGTTAATAGTAATTTTGGATCCTACAAAATATATGAATAGAAAACATATTTTATCAGCTTCATTAAAATATAGGGAGCAATTCACAAACACACTTAATAATTTTATTAATTTCAGACTTACTTCTAAACTTTTTTGTACACATAACACTATTTTTTATTTTAATTGTTTTAAGAAAATTATGTAACATAATGTCTCATATTTTATAAAATTACGTTACACAGTGTGTAAAATTATGTTATACGTATTTAACCATCTTCGTTTCCATTGCAACCGTCAACATCACTTATAATACATTGTATTACACACATTTTGCTATCATCGTGGTCAACACTTGGTAGCATTTAGTGTTATACTACCATTGCCACCATCCCCCGACTTGTAAAATTAATTATTATAGAACAAGGCTATAAGTACAGGAAATTTCACAATTTACACAAGACTATCTTCCTGTGATTGGCTGTTGCCAAAAACAGTTTTTGGCAGCAGTAAATTATAGGAAGATCATGTGCAAAAACCTATGAAATTATCATGTATCTTCAGATTTATTCATTATTATATGACTGCTGTCAGCTCACCACCATTTTTTGGCAACAACCAATAACAGGAAGATCCTGTGCAAAAACCCGTGAAATTATCATGTACCTACAGATTTATTCATTATTATATTACCACTATCAGCCCACCACTTTATTTGCTATATCTTCACTACCACCTCATATATATATTCCCCGTCGATGGTCATATAACATGTTGCACCTCTACTACCATTACCACCATTGTGCCATCATCGCCATAAAGCACCACCTTTAAAACCTTACCCTAATTGAACCTTCACACCGCTAACAACTACAAAAAGGGAAACTCGCATTGTCACAAATTATAATTTCTAGATATTATTTTTTTACAATAATAATATTTGTCAGCTAACGGAATAGCTTCGATATCTTCCATTTAGGTCCCTATTAAATTTGAGAAGTTTCTAATCGACCCAAAAATTTCGCAAACTCGCATATATGATATATGCTACATATCATATTATATAAAAATACGGCATGTAACATTATTAATAATAAAATATTTTAATTCTCAATAAAATTATTGAGCCCTTGTTTGATGGCCATTAGAAAAAGAAATTGGGAAAAAAAATGATTTTTTAAATAGTGATTTTTTGGAGAATGTGATTAAATAACAAAAAAAAATTTGATTTTACGTGCAGAATATTTTATTGTGTAAATATTTGGTAGAAAATAAGTATGAAAAATAAAAAGTTTTAATTTAAAGAGGGACAGACATAAATACCTTCGTAATTTTATTGGGAATTTTGATGGTTGCACAAGGCCACACGGGCTCATTTACTAGTAAGTATCCATTATTTAGTACTATAGACTCATTTTTCCATGCCCTATTGTAGTTCAGTAATTTCCATAAATTCCTTTTTCTGTTCGATTGTGATTTACATAGATCCTTTTATTCTTAATACTTTGGCGTATACAAATTTCATTTTTTTTCCTAATTTATCACAGATATAAAGGTCTATTTTATGACAATTTCAATTCTTATAAAAAAACAATTATAGCGATAGATGAAATTTCAATATATATTTATAAGGACACCTTAAAACATCAAACAAGTTCTCTATTCGAAAACTCTCGGATTTGTATTGATTGTGATCCTAGTCATGTGCAAACCGTGTGAGACTTGGACCAAAATCATCTATAAGGACTTTCTTGCTACAAAAATTAAAGGTAGTAGATTGTTTGCAAATTTCATATGAATGTAATTTTCCCTTCCAATTAAAACCTTTAAAAACCAAGATATCTAGTATAAATAATCCAAATAACAAGCAGTATGGAAATAAATTTCTCATTTCTACTACTTGGAGAAATAAACTACATCCCGAGCAGGTAAAAATGCTAAAAGAATGATTTAACATGTATTTCACGCTTAAGATCTTTTAATCTGAGAAATTTCAACATTTAAAGACGACAATCCAACAGTATCAGGGCTCTTAAGCTGATCAAGCTGTTTCCTACCACGGCGAACTAAGTACTCGATGTAGAGGAAATTCTTACGATCGACTTGCTTGGAATTCTGACGGAACTCTGCCGACACGACTGACTCAATACGAGTTCGTTCTTCTGGAGATTTGGTGCGTGCCGCTCGAAGGAATCCTCTATACAGAGCAAGCACTTGCTTCTGCATTCCCGAAAGCTTTGGCCCACCGGGAGCTCCCATTGCATCTTCTTGCTATGTTTTTATGAAGCCTTGATTTACTTCAATTGTTCCAATAACCAAGAAAAATTGATTGTTTCCAATTCTGCACCACGATCAGGAAAAAACCAGATATTACCATTAATGGTACGGCCAATGATATGAAAAACAATTAAAACATGTAAAGAAAAAGGAAAATAGAGAAGAAACAACTTGAGTTATCTGAGTTCCTGATAAGTAACAAAGGAAAAGAGACCATTCAGCCATATTAGAAATGACAAAAAGGTATGCTATGACAAGTGGAGACGAAACATTTGACTAATTATTTTTTCTAAAACTACTCTGTTGTGATGCTGATGGGAAACTTATTTTTAATTTAAACTTGAGTAATTTTTTTTTTATCACGAGTTGGTGTTTTCATAGTTGTGTTCTTTTTTCTCACTTGCTACAACTTGCGCTTCAACAGAGTTCAACAGCTTATCAGGTCCATGATGCTATGATAGAGTAGCCTATGCACAAGTGCTGCTCTATATATTGAGCTAAGATTTATCTCTCTATGTGAATCATGATGTTCATCTCTACAAAAGAAAAGTATTTGTTGCATTCTTCCTCTGAGATAGATGTGGAATCAATGACTGAAACTCCAGAAGAATTTTCGAGAAATCATTATTAAAATTATACAAAATTACACAAGTCTTCTTCACTTACGTGGAACAGATATCACCATAGCCCCGACACAGAGGGACAAATAACTGCCACATTGCAGGCATAAGCTTAAGCAAGCATGTAAGTTCACTGTAAGAATTGAGGCTTCATAACATTCACGATAAAAACATATTTGGCTAAATGCGTACCTAAATGCATTAAGACAGAAGTGAGCATATGTACACAGAGGGGCAGGCTGGAATCACCAATGACAGCAATTTAAACAAGTAATCCACATTTCCCATACAGTTACATGCTAAAATTCAAAAATTCAGCGATGCAACTCTTAGAACATGTGGTAGATGGGAACTACCTAACCCGTTAAAAACCGCCTCCAATTTTGAAGGAAATTCGCAAGGATTCAGCACACGTACGAATCACAATTAACCCTCTAAACGAGTAGGCAAATACATTAACACAGAACTGACCAAATGTGCACAAGGCGCAGGTAGAATTTAGCAAGAACGATAAATTTAATCTGAGTAATCAACATTTCCCAGGCAGTTTCATGCTAAAATTCAATAAACACTCAGACCCAACTATTAGAATGCATAACAGACGAGAATTACCTAACCATTAAAACCCATGTCCAATTTTGACTAAAATTCACCTGGAAAAAACAATACCTATCTAATCTTTCATATTTTATCATTGTCCATGCTGCAATAGTATACACAAGTTCAGCCAAGTCTAAAACAACTTTCCTAGAAAATAAGTGACTTCTGTCAGTAAAAGAAGCAATTGTAAAAATAACATTTGCCAAACATGTTCTCAATCTACTCCATATTTCGTATCCTACCAAAAACCCCCAGTTGTATGACCTAATTCCTCTTCAGAAGCCATAGAATCATTCATTTCCCCAATTGTAACAAATATTTCCAATCAAATTAATTACACATCATAAGAATATTTTCAATTTCACAAGATCTCACATTATACGAAGTTCTCTCATAACCGACTTCGCTAATTTAGAAAATGGTCCAATAAAAATTATAGAAATGGAGAGAAATTATCTCTTAATGGAATTCTGCTTTAATAATTTGATAGAAGATCAGAAATTACCAATTCCGCAGAGTCTGATCTTCGTTCTTCCACTTCCCTTCTTTAATGAAATACTTTGTGAAGAATTCCCTTAATTCTGAAAGTATACAACACGGTAGTGTAAATGAAACAATTGAAAGTTTTGTGGTCAAAATAAATTTCAATGGTGACTTGTAACATTAATTATTTAGCAAAAACATCATCAATTTGCATCTAAAGCCTTTAAATGGGTTAAGAACCTGAATGGTTCCGAACTTTAAATTGAACTTCAATAGTCTCTTAACTTCAAGTAATGAATATCGTTAGTCCCAAAAGTGAATGCCCTTTGCCTGAACAACGAATTGTTGACGTAACATTTCATTTGATGTTACTTTGACACCTAATATGCCTACAAGGAAAAATGAATGTATGCTTTTAATGTACTTGTAGTATGAAGGTCCTTTATCTTTGTTGGCTTGTAATAAGCGACTAAATGGGGTGTTTAGTAATTTTGCATGAAATTCATTTTTAGGTTAATGGAGTTCATGACTTAAAGTTAAGGAACTATTGAAGTTGGGTGTTTTTCACACAGTGCATAGCCTGAGAACTATTCAAGTTTTTTTACTCGTCTATAAATAGATTCTTTGTTGTGTGATTTCATAATAAATGCAGATTAAAAAAAATTGTAAAGATGAAAGTAATTTAATAAAAAATAATTTAACAAAAATAAATAAGTAGATAGATAAAATTAATGAACGATATTAAGGGGTTGTTTGATGAATATTATTGAGAAAATAATATGTTTTAAATAGTGATATAATGAGAAATATGTGATTAAAACGTAAGAAAAAATTTATTTATGTGATGAAAAATATTATTTTATTGAAGAATGAGTTTTGAAAGAATGTATTTTGAAAAAGTGTATGTCAAAGAGATACTAAAGAATAGTAATTAATGTATCATTGATGGAACACTCGATTGATTGTTCTCCAATCCACCCTTCACTATCAAGATATTATTTGACATAATTAACTAGTAAAATATAACTATCCTCCTCTTTTTAGAATAATTTTATAATATGGATTTTCCATTTTATTACAAATTTAATGTTCTATAACACGTGTTAAATGTATAGCTCATAATGATATTATGATTAAGCCAAATATGTTGAGTGAGTTTAGTTATATAGGATTATATCCTATATAATATGGTAATTTAAGTATGTGGGCTGAAACCCAAATTAGGGTTTGAGTCATTAATGGGATGACTCAGTAAATTTTTATATAATAAGCTAGATCTCCTCTCCTCTCCATATGTTTTATTCGTTTACCCTATTAATAGCTAATACTTTTGTGAGGAGCAAAGAAATGAAGATCTAGCAGTTAATATTTGCATTCAAGATCTCTTTTGTAGGTACATCTCTTGAACTATGAAGTTAGAATTGTCATTCTTGTTTCTTGACATGATAATTATTATACTCAACAATTGGTATTAGAACATACGTGCTAAGATCATACTTCTTTATAAAAATAGAAATAGCATTTTGTTTCCATTCATGTCTTTGAATTATAAAAGGTTAACATGAGCCAATAGCAATATTGATTCCGTACCAGTGCCATAGTTGCTGCTTGCTGTCAATTACAATCCTATTTTTGAATTCTTAAATTATTTGACTCACCTTAATATCGCTGCTCACCTTTTCTTTGCCTCCTCAATTAAAATTTTGAATTCTCGCAATCCATCATGATTTAACACACAAACCAACTATGTACACATATATGAATAGATTTTGAATTTATTATTAAAAAACATGCAGGACAAAAGTTTGTGCAGATATGTATGTGTGTTTATTGATTTCAAATGACGGTTCTTTCCCTGCCCAATTCTAATTCTTTTTGTTGAGAATCAAACAGATTCTTGAACACAGCAGAAACAAAAGAAAAATCTTGAAGATGAAATGCACATTGTATTGAATTGTGTTGAAACTGAATGAATGAATTTACATCAGACTTGAGCTATACTTATAATACGTCCTAACAGCAAATGAACCAGAATAAGAGAAAATAACTAACTCCTATATTAACTAACTCTTCTTCCCAACTGGCTTTTCTTCTATTTTTGATTTTTCTTCTTTTCTTTTAAATTCCATGCTGTCAGTGTGTGATGCAATACTCCAACACTCCCCTCAAGATGAACATGTATGTTAAGAAGGTTCATCTTGCGAAGAGTGTGATGAAAAGATAAAGATCCAAAGGGCTTTGTGAAGATATCTGCGAGCTGAAGCCGTGATGAAATGTGGAAGAGTTTAATAACATTTTGTTGCAACTTTTCCCGAACAAGATGAGAATCGATTTGAATGTGTTTTGTCCTTTCGTGTTGAACTGGATTAGTGGCTATGGATAATGCTAATTGTTGCCTTTTTTTTATATCGCAAGTGTACGATATTTTAACAAGTAATATAGTAGACTTTTGAGTCCGAATTATCGTTCACACGAGGACTATACTTTCGATCTTAATCTAATTTTTATAACCTTTATTCGACGAAAGCAAGTAAATAATTATAATGATTTTTCCTAATTACTTTTGACTAATTGAAAATAAATAATAATATAGCAAACAACGGATAATTAAAGAAACAAATATGTGATGAATATTAGGGTATAACAATTTCATCTATTGATCACCTTTATTTTTAATTCAAGATTTACAACATAATGTAGTGTTCGGTCGAATTATTCTATTGTATTCAATTTACCCCTCCCGAGTTCTCATTGAGCCTATTTAATTAATTCAATGCGAATCAATTTTAGTTAAACGAAACACTAGTTCTAAGAATTCAAATTATGACCGTAATAATTAATATAGGTATCTCTACACGTTATATTAATTTATCGAATTTTATTATATGGTCTAAATCTCAAACTCACCTCTCGATTCGTAAGAGACTCACATAAATATCAAATTATTGATCATGTGATTTAATACATTAAACTCATAATAAAATCAACACATAAATAAATAAATTACGAAAATCTTGAATAAAAAAAATAAAGGATCACAAGTCGACTAAATTGTTTTCCCTAATATAAAAATTAGTTATTCATACTGTAAAAATAAAAACGAGCAAAAGTAGAAAGATATCACCAAAAATTGACGAAACGTGAAGATTTCTGATATTTGCAATTTTCTTGCTTTCCTTTTCCTTTTTCTTTTTTTTCTTTTTCTCTTTCCCTTTTCTTTCTCTTCTTTGCACTTTTTTTTTCCCGCAGCCTTGACTTTCCCCTTTCTTTCCTCTTCTATTCTTCTTTTCTCTCTCTCTCTTTCTTTTCTCTTCCTCTCTTTCTCCCCCTCTTTTCTTTTCTGCCTTTCTCGTGTGTGTGTGTGTGTGTGTGTGTGTGTATCAAATAGGTTAAATATGGGCCTTAATTTAAAATTTTCAATACAAATTTATTGTAGCCCATTTAATTTCAACACATTTAATATATTATTTCTCTCCAAGGAATTCATTTTTGAATTTTGTCATTTTTCGCCACTTTGGCATTCTTTTCTCCAATTCTTCATTAAACATAACATTTTACCTACAAAACACAATATAATAGTAATTAAGTAAAATTTAATTAAAAAAAACAATAAAACATCATGATTTAAGACAATAAATAAGTGTATAAAATACACTTATCACTAATTAGCAGTCTATATACAGGAAAGTTGGTTGTGGATGATCAATGTTCAGATGCTGTAAGGCATAAAGAAGCCATTGAATTTCACATGTAGTTGTTGCAAGTGCTCGATACTTTGCCTCTGCTAATTATCGACTGATAGTAAGTTGTTTATTTGATTTCCATGCAATCAATGAGTTGCCAAGGAAAATTGCAAAACCAGTGACACTTCTTCGAGTGTCTACACAGCCTGCCCGTTACTATCTGAGAAAGCTTTTAGTTGTAAATCTGAAGAAGAGCGGAAGAATAGACCTTGCCCTGGTGTAGCTTTTAGATATCTCAACACTCTAATTGCTACTTTATGATGACTAACATTAGGAGTAGCAAGAAATTGACGAAGTACTTGGACAGAATATGCTAAGTCGGCAATCTACCAACAAGTCTTCGATAGCTAGATGGATCTTTATACAAATTTGTGTCAGTTGCAGATAGCTTGAGAGTGCATTCCATGGGGAGCATCGATTTTGATCCAGTTAAACCAGTTCTTGGAGGATGTCAAGTGCATATTTTCTTTAGCATAAGGAGATACCAGTTTTGGACCTTGCAACCTCTAAACCAAGAAAATGTTTTTGTTGCCCTAGATCTTTGATGGTGAATTTGTCATCTAAAAAGGTTTTTAATTTTTGAATTTCCAGAATGCTATCACTTGCCAATTGCACATCATCCACATAGACTAGCAAGGCAATAAATGAACAGTCAGACTTCTTGATGAATTGGGAACAATTAGAGTTGCCTTGGACAAAACCATAGCGAAGAAGGGCATTAGACAGCTTAGCAAACCATTACCTTGAAACTTGCTTTAGACCATATAGACTCTTCAAAAGTTTACACACTTTCCAACCACCTTTTGCATTCAATCCAGGGGCAATTCCATGTATACCTCTTCATGTAAATCTCTAAGTAAAAATGCATTATTTACATCTAGTTGGTGGAGACGCCGGTTTTTTATTGCAGCCACAACATGTAAGAGTCGAATGGAAGTGATTTTTGCTACAGGTGAAAATGTGTCAAAGAAATGCAAACCTTCTTGTTGGGTGTACCATTTTGCCACCAATCTAGCTTTATGTCTTTCTATAGTTCCATCAGCCTTGTTTTTAATTTTAAACAACCATTTACAACCAATGACTTCTTTGTTTTCAGGAAGGGTAACAAGCTCCCAAGTTTTATTCAACTCCAAAATATTAATTTCATTTTTTATGGCAGCTTGCCATTCAAGCATTTGATAGGCTTGTTTAAATGTTTTAGGCTCTATGGAATTTGAGATAGATGCCAAAAATGCTTTATGTGATGCAGATAACGTATTACTTGAAAGAAAATGGTGAACGGGATAAAGATTACCTGTAGTTGAGGGACAATCAGTTGAAGTAGACACATGAGTTGCAATTTGATGTGAAGATACATCACCACAATAGTAGTCCAGCAGATGATTTGGTGTGTGTTTAATTCTGCTGGATTTTTTTAGTGGTTCAGTATTCTGATTTTGTGTTTCATCAGTGTTTGGTAGAGAAGAAGAAGCAGATAAGACTTGTTCAATGTGTGTGGTTGGTTCATAAGGAAAATAGTGGTTATTAGATGATGATGTAGATGATGCATTTTGGTCTAAAGGTAAATGTGAAGTAGTAAAGCAAGGATCTGGGAAATATTCTAAATTAGGAAATAAAAATGATTGAGTTTCATAATTTGTTGGAAGAACTTTAAAGGGAAAAATTGTTTCATGAAATGTAACATTTCTAGAAGCAATTATTTTAAGTTTGTATCCTTTGAAATCAGAAGGATACCCTAAGAATATGCATTTTGTTGCTGTTGAGTCAATTTTTTGTCAATGGGCTGTCAATGTAGATGCAAAGCAAAGGTAGCCAAAAACTTTTAGATGTGAAAGATTGGGTTCTTTATCAAAGAGCATTTCAAATGGGATTTTGTTTTGGAGAAGAGGTGTAGGAATTCTATTAATTATGTGTGCTGCAGTGAGTACACAATCACTCCAAAAACTTAGGGACATATTTGCTTGGAAATTAGTGCTCTAGCCATACTCAATAGGTGTTGGTGTTTCCTCTCTACAACTCTATTTTGTTGTCGAGTTTCTACACAACTTTTTTGGTGTAAAATGCCATGTTTATTGTAAAACTTGGTGAGAAAGAATTCTGGATCATTATCAGACCTTATGATTTTTATAGGGATAGAATATTGGTTTTCTACCATTTTGCAAAAGGTTTTGATTAAGGATGGTACTTCTGATTTTGCTTTCATCATGTATACCCATGTACACCTTGTAAAATCATCCACTATAGTCAGAAAATATTTAAAACCAGAATATGAAATAGTACTAAAAGGGCCCCAAATGTCACAATTGATCAAATCAAACCTTTTATTAGAATTATTTCGTGATACCAAGAAAGAAAGTTTCATTTGTTTTGCTAAAGGACATATAACACAAACATTTGTACAATCAAGAGCGATGGAAGGTTCAATGTGTTTGAGAGTAGATAATTTTGAACTGGATACATGTCCTAGCCTATAGTGTCAATCTGATTGTTTATGTGTCATGTCAGTATTAAAGGTACAGGTTCGAGCCTTTGATGAAGCATGAATCAAGTGGTAAAGTCCCTCTTTCTCAAAAGCAATCCCAATCATCTTCTTCATTGATTGGTCCTGTAAAGTACAATGAGAAGCAGTAAATGTAAGACAAGTTAGATTGTTTGGTAAGTTTGGAGACAGATAATAGATTGAATGAGAAATGGGAACACACAAGACATTATGGAAAAATAAAGTATTGGAGAGACAAACAGTACCAATGTGTGATACAGGAACTGTAATGCCATTAGGAAGGTTTATAGATGCACTGATAGATTTAGGTGCGGAATAGTATAAAAGTGGTGAACAGATCATGTGATCTGTTGCATCTGTGTCAAGGATTCAAGTTAAATTGGAATGTAATGTGGAAAAAGTAGAACAACAATAAGCCAAGTGTGATATAGGTTGTGTTCTACCAGAAAAATGAGATGTAGAGACAAGGTTAACAGCTGGTGGTGATATAGCATTGTTCTGGGCAGAGGAATCGGATGGTGTTGAATTAGCAAGTGCCATTAACTTTTGAAATTCCTCTGGAGTAAAAGAAAACTTTTGTTGCTCATCACCATTCTGATTATAGGCCTCTTGATTTGCTAGGGTCTGGACTGTGCAAAAACATTTCTCTTTCCTTTTGGTCTAGTCTACCTAGGAGGATATCCATGAAGTTCGAAGCATTTATCCACTCTGTGTCCATTATAACCACGGTAGCTACAACGTAGTGCAGATGTCTTGGTTTTGTCCTTGAATGATTTTGGCTGGTAATTCTGGCCATCAAAGCACGTGTCTCATTATATGCGACAGAGTTTGTAAATTGTCTCTGGCTTTTTTCTTGAAGCAATAGAGAAAAGACTTTGGCCATGCTAGGTATAAAGAATAATTGGCTTCTGGCAGATGCAAATAAATCATTTAATCCAACTAAGAATTTGAGAACATAGTCAGACTGTTGTCGAGTTTGTAGAAATTGGAACAACTCACAAGTGCATGATGCCATCTTTCCATAGGTACATGTTAGAAATGGCATGTAGCTGATGTATTCATCCCAAAGAGTTTTAAAAGAACTGAAATATTCAGTAACTAATGAAGAATCTTGACTTATACAGGTCAAAGATTTCTCAAGATGAAAAACCCTTGTTCCATCACTCCTGAGATATCTTATCCTTAATTCATTCCATGGATCAGCAGCAGAGGTCACAAACAATAAGCTGTTTCGTATATCTTTGGAAATCGAATTCATCAACTAAGAGAGAACTAGATTATTCGCACATAGCCACGCATTATGATTGATGAACTGATTAGTAGAAGGATGAGTAATAGAGCCATCAACGAATCTTACCTTGTTCTTGACTGTTAAGGCCATGATTATTGATCGACTCCAAACAACATAGTTTTCTCCATTGAAGATTTATGATACAAAGAAAGCACCAGGATTATCACTTGGGTGGAGATGTTATGGACTTGAACAGTCATCAGAGGAATTGATAGAAGAATTATCAGAATTCATATCAGAAAATAAGTGCAACGAATTTCAGAGCAGCATCGATTCAAGTAGATGATGTTGCGGAAGCATTAACTTAATGGATCAAAGCTCTGATACCATGTTGAGAATCAAACAGATTCTAGAATACAACAGAAAAAAAGAATCTTAAAGATGAAATGCACATTGTATTGAATGAATGAATTTACATCAGACCTGAGCTATATTTATAATACGTCCTAACAGCCAATGAACTAGAATAATAGAAATAACATAAAACAACTAACTCTTCTTCCCAGCTAACTTTTTTTCTATTTTTGATTTTTCTTCTTTTCTTTTCAATTCCATGCTGTCAATGTATGATGCAATGCTCCAACACTTTTTTGTTTGCTACAAAAGATTCTTCGGAAAGATAACTGAAATCCTAACCTTAACTGGAAATAATATGTTCATATAAAAGATGTTCCTTCTCCATTTTCGTTCATAAATTTATGTAATAATTATTCACTTGCTTTCATATGCATAACGTTGGGGCTGTAGTATTTTCTATTATTTCAAACTATTAGAACTACATGTTTCGTTTGATCATTGTTTTAGTAGGGATAAGGAAAGTTAATTACCGTAACAATATTTAGATTTTATCAGGTTGATGATTATAATTTATTGTATAATTATTATTTTGTGATTGAATTTTTTCATAAATTTTAAGACTATCCTTGTTTTCCCATTAAGAGACATTTCGAAATAAAAGTAGGTGGTAACTGCTAAAGTGACACACTTTATTATTATTATTTATTCATTCTTCTTTCTCAAAAAAGGATAGCATCATATTTTTGAATCATTGCACACAATATCTTGCTCAAAAGCGTTATTATATGTGATGATTTGGAAAATGGCAAGGGGTAATTGATGAGTTTGCTTTGGTCTAGAAATCTCCTTCTGCCTAAAGGTGTTGGTATTTCAAAAACTGACGTGATTTTATTAATTGACTTCATGATATGTTTTAAGAGTATCTTATAGCATGTTGTATTGCAAGTCCAAAAGTGACTTTATAATAATGCACCTAGGCTCTTACCGTAATAAGGTTCATACGGTTTTGACTTTAATTACAGACTATCTAATTAATAGCCCATGTTAACTAGATGGATATGTTATCATCCATGGACTGTGTGCATTATGTTTGGATGCTATTAAATATGTTATTTTATGTTTCCACAGTTTTAAATGCTTGTCTCTTTCGAGTCAATTTTCTACTATTGAAACCTTGACTGAGAATAATTATATGAAATGGAAATGAGGGGCATAAATAGCACTTGGTCTTTTGGGCTTGGATTTTGCAATAGAGAAGCAGCTTTTGAACCTACAAATAAGAGCACTCCTAAATATGTGGCTAAGTATGAAAAGTGGGAAATGACTATCAAACTTTGTTTGAAAATTATTAAACGCTCTATATATTATTCCATTATGGGTGATATTCCAAACAATGAAATGTCAATAGTTTTGTGGATGCTATATTAGAGAGATTTGTTGAGTCTGATAAATCTGAAATTGAAGATCTGATGGAAAAACTGGTGAATATGAGATATGATGGTACAAGTGAAGTTAGGGAGTACGTTATGAAGATAATACATGTATCCTCTAAGCTAAAGGCTTTTAGGATTCCCATCGCAAAGCCTTTTATGGCCTATCATGTTCTAAATAGCATTCTTAGCCAATTTAATAAGCTAAATGTTGCTTATAATGCTTAGCAAGATAAATGGGATTTGAATGACCTCATTTTTCTATTGCCCAAGAGGAGTATAGGATGCGACGTGACATTGTTGAAACTGCGCAATTAGCTTTTCAGCCACTACAGAACAAAGTGTCTTCTCATAACTATAAGTCTAAGTTTCATAAGGTCAATAGTTACATCGCAATTAGCAGAATAAAAATTTTGGATGTCAGACTTATTGTGGTCCTAAATGAACTATGAAGAAAAATTATCAATGCAAGTTCTACAAATAGAAGGGTCATTGGCGAATAGATTATTTTAAGTTTAAGACTTTGTTGGAGAAGAAGAAGAGTTCCACAGGTATCTCATTGACCTTAGTTTGTTTTGAGTCTTCCTTTGTAGATGTACCTTTGAATTCTTGGTGGATAGACTCGGGAGTTAGTATTCATATTGCGAATTCTTTATAGGGTTTTTAAGCAAATGGAGGCCAAGTGAAAATGAAGTGAGCTTGTGCGTTAGGAATAGAGTTCAAGTGAAAGGTGAGTTCATAGGAGTAGTGAATTTGTCTTTAGAGTCTGATTTCTTTCTTTTTTTAGAGAATACAATTTTTGTATCGACAATGAGACGAAATTTAATTTCTATATCGAAACTTGATGCTTCTGCTTTTTCTTTTAATTTTGGTAATAGAATTGTTGAATCGTTTTATGATTCTAGTTTGGTTGGAAATGTCCTTTAATGTGATGGTTTATACAAATTGCCTTTAGCTTCTTTTGGTGAAGTGTGTTAGTAATATGGCAAAGAAATGGTCTCTTATCTGTGAATGATCCTATATGTTGTGGCATAAGCGATTATGGAACATTACAAGGGAAATGATGGAGAGGTTGGTAAAAATTGAGATACTTCTCTCTCTAGACTTTTCCGATTTTGATACGTGTGGACTGTATAAAAGGAAAGCTAACTAAGTCCATAAGAAAAGGTTCCAGTAGGAGCAATGGTATATTGGACTTGATAAATATCGATATTAGTTTACCTTTACCTTCCACCATATGTGGAAACAAATACATCATAACTTTCATAGATGATTTCTCACCTATAACTATGTTTACCCGATTAGTGATAAATCACATGCTCTTGATAAATTCAAGATTTTTAATATGGAAGTAGAGAAACAATGTGAGAAAATTATCAAAATTTTAAGATCTGACCGTGATGGTTAGTACTATGGGAATATGACGAGTTTCGTCAAAACATGGGTGATTTACGAAGCTTTTACAAGTGTGTAGGATAGTGCCTTAATATACCATGCTAGGGACACCCGAGTAGAATGACATTTCTGAATGATGTAATCGAACTCTGAAGGATATGGTCAGGAGCATGATGAGTAGAACAAATTTGCCAGATTGTTTATAGGATGAAGCTTTGAAAACTAATATGTACATTTTGAACAGAGTTCCAAGTAAAGCTGTTGCAAAGACACATTTTGAATTATGGACAGGAAGTAAGCAAAGTTAACTCTTTTCAGAGTTCGGGGATTCCAACTGAGTTTAGGATTTAAATCATCTTGAAAGAAATTAGACCAAAAATCTACTCTGGTTACTTTATTGGGTACCCAGATAGATCAAAAGGATATAAGTTCTACTGTCCTATTGTCCATTTTTATATCACGCAAGTATACTAATCGTAACAAGTAATATAGTGGACCAATGATTTTGAATGTCGTTCCCACGAGAACTACTATCTAACAATATGTTAAATTATTCCTCACTTTAATTTGATCGAAAAAAATAATAAAGTTTGTGATTGGTGTTTAAATTATTGCACCTAAACTAAATTATCTATTGTATACAATTTATCGAATTTGAGTTTTAAAAACATGAATGTGGATGCTGGGACTTACAATTTAACTTATGGATCCCATTCAATTCGCCAATCAAGATTCGTTACTATTGTAGTGTTCGGTCGAATTTTTTTAAAGTATTCAATTTATCCTTTCCGAGTTATCATTTAGTTTATTGAACTAATACAATTCCACATCTCTATGTGAATCAATTTTAGTTAAACGAAATGTTAGTTTTAAGAATTCATAGAATGATCGCAATATTTAGTATAGGTATCTCTTCATATTATACTAAATTATTGAATTTTACTATGTGATTTAAATCTAAAACTCACATCTCAATTCGAAATAGATTCACAAAATCATTGAATAATTAGCCAAAGAATTCAAAGTATTAAGTTTATGAATAAAATTAACACATATGTATTTGAAGAACAATAATCTTGAATAAAAGAAATAAGGGGTCATACATGGATTACAATGTTCCCCTAACTATAAATTTAGCTACTCATAATGATGAAAGAAAAACAAAAAGTATAGAATTCATAATCGAGTTTTGAAATCTTGATCATGAAAAGAATCTGATCTTGCACCAAGAATCTTGTTTAACCTCAAAAGTCTTCAAACCCTAGTGTTTGCTCTTTGATCTTGATGATTATACGTTTTTCCCCCTCCATTCTCTTTCCAAATTGTATTCTCTAAAATTGTATTTATGTCTTCTTCAAGTTTTGGAAGAGTTTTAGCTGAATTGGGCTTTTAAAAAATTGAATTGCACTTGAAAACCCTATTTTGCTGTGGGCGGCGCCTAGGCGCTATGTAGTGGCGCAACAAATTTGATATTTCTTCTCGATCGATATCGCATCGGCACTACCTGCTGTTCCCACTCTGCATCTTCTTCAATATTTTTGTCATAATTTTCTCTTCTGATATCTGATTAAAGAAATTCAAAATACATTGGAAAGATAACTAAAAGGACTACAACTTTATTAGAGATAACTATTTTCCAATTCGAATGTTTACTATGTCAAAAATAGTTCTCAATCTTCGACTAAAATTTTGAAACATACTTATGCGATTGAAAATTGACTTGTGAAAATATTTTGATCATATTTCACTCAATTTTTACTTCTAATTGACACCTAAAATTCTTGAATCTTCATCGTGAGGTTTGACACAACTTTTGAGTATTTACTCTTTAGTTCCCAAACTTTGGATCTTGCCATTTTTCGCTTCTTCTTTTAATTCCACTTCCTTTCAATGAGTTCCATCTAATAAATGAAATATGCAATAAATTAGGCTATAATTGTTCAAAAGAACTATTAAATGTTTATATTTTTAGGTCCAATAAGTATATAGAATACTCTTATTAAACTCCACCAAACTTAAACATTTATCTATTCTCAAACAAAATCATAACATAATTTAACAATCACACAAACATGTAAAAGATAGCCTGCAATTTTCTCTCAGGATTGGAATCATTGTATTAAATCTATAAACAGATTCAAGGTCGCATTACCAAAATCAATATCTATTTTTTCAATGTAAAACTGATGTGTGTTTAAATAATTAAGTAAAACACTATAAGTTCACAAGTTGTTTCAATTCTCGACAATCAATGTTCAAATTTTTACTTTAACCATTCGTAAAATTCATACATCCCCAAACTTATTCTTTTTTACTATTTTCTCCTTGTGTGATTTAAGGTTGAATCTTTATACCAACTCCCAACCCTCTTTAATTTAGATGGATCTTATTAATTGCAAGTCGATACTTCAACAAATAAGGATTCTCCAAATTTTGATTACTTCAACCTCCAAGACTCAATTAGGCTAATAATCCCTAGCCAATGATCTAACTTTTTCAAATAAATGTTTGGGACTTAATCAAGACATGTAGTACGTAAATATATATTCATTATTTTTTCTTATCTTATGTGAAGATTTCTCTCCATTAAGTTTTCTAAATGACCCTTGAAGTGAGTTTTAGACCAATGACTCCCAAGTCAGATGATCATGGGGCACCGATCCCAAGTCAGATGATCATAGAGTACGAATTTTTAGATACTTTTGCAGGTTTAATCACTCGAATCATAAAGGTTACGAAGATACATTTCACATTGAGATAGCTTTTTTCTCTCTCTCTTTTTTTTCCCCCCTTTTTAGCCATGATTAGTATAATACACCTCATTAAACACTCATTCTCAAAAATCGACCCCCAACGAAAGATTTTCACCACATTGACCTTAGACAATTCACACAAGAATTTACACACATAGAATTCTCATTCATATCCATGTCTCCATACATTAGTAAAGTCACCCCAAACTAATCTAAATTTGGTCAAATGATATATATTTTAGTAATTTTTGGATTTCGCATATAAGTTCTACTATTTCAACCTATGAAGCATACAAATCAATCTATTACTTTATGATGCTAAACTTAATTCATGTGAGCAAATAATATCAAGTTTTACATGGATAAGAATCAATTATTTTAAGTATGTAATATTCACAATTCATAAATTAATATATAATTCCATAAATATTCGTCAACAAGGCTACCTAACCCACACAAGAGCACAATAAACAAGAAAATCTTTTTGTTTTATTATATATTTTTATTTTCAATTTTTTTAAATTTTAATAAAGCAACAAACATACAATAACACACAAAAACTAAAAACTCAATATTGTTTCACCCCCAAACTTAAAGTGGACATTGTCCTCAATGTCTTAAAATCTAGTGTAGCCACATCTAGGGGTGGAGAAGAAAGGAAGAAGGTATTCCCCAGATTTTCTATCTGATATTTGAGGTGACTTGTTGCATCAGTTCATTTCATTCTTCTCTAAGCTACCCCATGCTTGATATCCATGTACCTTTGAAAAATGAAAAAAAAAAACAAATATAAGAGTTAAAAGACAGTTTAAAAACAATAAGGTGGCATGTATGATAACCAACTTTTTTGCGTCACTAGAGCTTTGGAAAATGTGCCACATATCTCTCCTACTATTTTTTTCTCAAATATATGATTTTCTTTTAATATGCTTAATATCGATATGATGGCCCTCTTTATTAAAACAAAAAATGCCTAAAACTAATGCACCTTAATAGACTATATGTAATGTAGATACAAAAGGCATAATAAATAAAATAGTAAGAAATTGAGTTGCCTCCCAAAAAACGCTTAATTTAAAGTTTTTAACTACACTTTAGCATAAGTGATTTATGGCATTTTGAATATGGTTTTGGAGGTCTTGATTAGCTCGCTCAATTTGATTTCGTTCAATATTTCATACGTTCTCCAAAATCGTACTTTGCTCTTTTAAATACAATATGAATTGCCTAAATTGCCCAATTCGAACTCAACTAATAATACTTCGATTTTCTCGTCAACTTTAATCACAAAATCAATGAAGTTGGAAGTTTACATGCTAATCCCATCTTCTTTGAATGACACTAATTCATTTGGCTCCTTCGTGACTAATTTATTCGTTTCACGTGTTCTTCTTTTTTAGTTTGTTCCTCGAGTTGAATATTGAAGAGATCCTCCGTTGGCATGTTATTTGGCTCCTCTAAAATTACTCGATCTTCAATCCTTTTATATTTGCATGATGATGTCTCTTGTAACTATTTAATCGTCATCATCTTGTTCTTCATATGGACCTTTGAAGATAGTTTTCCTTACTTCCTCTGAAGTTGCCAGTAACGAACAATTTTTAGTATAATGCAATGCACCACAATATTAACAGGTTAGTCTAATCTACCCATAAATAATAGATTTGATATTTTGTCCCTACGAGAAGCTATCATTATCAAAGACAATAGGTTGATTGTATCCTCATTTTTTAAATTCTTGTCTGGAGAAGAATTCTCCAAAGAGCACATGACCTTCATTTAAGTCGGGATCAATCATTGTGAATTTTTTTTTACCTCTTTCTTCTTTTCATTCACTATCAATGGAGCAAAGAAAAACAAATAGATCAATTGAAAAGAAAAAGCAAGAAATAATTAAAGTCAATATTAAATAAAAATAGTCCACGTTAACGGCGCCAAGAAATTTTTGTCAATTTTTATATCCCGCAAGTAAACAGAACGTAACAAATAATATAGTGAACCATTAAGTCCGGATATCGTTCTCACCAAGACTACTAAATTATTCCTAACTTTAATTTGATAAAAAAATAATAAGATTCGTGATTGGTGTCTAAATTATTCTAACTAAACTAAATTATCTAACGTACACAATTTATCGAATTTGAGTTTTAAAAGTATGAATGTGGATACTAGAAATTACAATTTTACCTATGGATCCCCTCTAATTCACCAATCAAGATTCGCTACTATTGTAGTGTTTGGTCGAATTCTTCCAAGGTATTCAATTTACCCCTCTCGAATTCTCATTTAATCTATTTGACTAATTCAATTTCACATCTCTATGTGAATCAATTTTAGTTAAACGAAATATTAATTCTAAGAATTTATCTAATGATCGTAATAATTAGTATATGTATCTCTACACGTTATACTAAATTATCGAATTTTACTATGTGTCTAAATCTAAAACTCATCTCTCGATTCGTAATAGATTCACAAAATCACTGAATAATTGGCCAAAGAATTCAAAACATTAAATTCATTAATAAAATTAACACATATGCATTTAAAGAACTGGAATCTTGAATAAAAGAAATAAATAGTCATACATAGATTACATTGTTTGCCCTAACTGTGAATTTAGCTACTCATAATGATGACAGGAAAATAAAAGTATAGAATTCATAATCGAGTTTTGAAATCTTGATCATGGAAAGAATTTGATCTTACACCAAGAATCTTGTTCGACATCAAAAGTCTTCAAACTTTAGTGTTTGCTCTTTGATCTTGATGATTATACGTTTTTCTTCCCCTCCCCTCTCTTTCCAAATTATATTCTCTAAAGTTGTATTTATGTCTTCTTCAAGTTTTGGAAGAGTTTTTAGTTGAATTGGGCTTTTAAAAAGTCGAATTGCACTTGAAAATCCTATTTAACGACGGGCGGCACCTAGTCGCTATATAGTGCACCGCGAATCTGATCTTTTTTTCCCGAGAGAGGGCACCTCGTGCCCACTTGGTGGCACCGAGCTACTCCCACTTCGCGCCTTATTCAATATTTTTGTCATAACTTTCACTTTCGATATCCAATTAAAGCGAATCAAAATAAGTTAGAAAGATAACTGAAAAGGGCTAAAACTTTGCTATAGATAGCTTTTTCCAATTCGAACGTTTACTATATCAAAGCGGGTCTCCATCTCCTACTAAAAATCTTGAACATACTTGTACGATTGAAAATTGATTTGTGAAATTTGATGATATTTCACTTCTTTTTTACTTCTAATTGAACTAGCATTCTCGAATCTTCATCGTGAGATTCGACACAACTTTTGAGTATTACAATTTAGTCCCCAAACTTTGGATCATGCCTTTTTCCGCCAATTTTCCCTTATTGTTTTCAATTCTACTTCCTTTCATCGAGTTTCACCTAATAAACGAAATATACAATAAATTAGGCTGTAATTATTTGAAAGAGCTATTAAATGTCGATATTTTTAGGTCCAAATAAGTACATTAAAGGAGAATGATTTTTAGGCTGTAATTACACTTATCATGTCCCAATCGTTGGAGAATGATTTTGGTGATAGTATGAGGTACATTAAAGGAAATTTTCATTGAGCCTAATCAAGTTGTAGTTCATGTTCCCATTATACATGAAAGAGTTATATCTCGGCTAGTTGGGATTGTTAATGAAAAATCTAGGCACCAAGAGGAATTTCTTGTTCCTTCTCCAACAACGATTGAGTCCGTTTCTGAGCCACAAGTCTGAAGATCGCAAAGGAAAAAGAGGTCTACATTACCCAATGATTACATTACACATATATTGGAGAGTGATTTTAATATTGGGCATATTATTGATCCTGTTACTTTTAATCAAGCATTGACAAGTCCTGAGTCACATAAATGGACGAATGCTATGGAACATGAAATGCATTCTATGGAACAGAATGAAGTTTGGGAACTTGTTGAACTTCCTCCAGATGCTAACGCCATAGATAACAAATGGATCTTCAAAAGCAGATTGGACTCGAAAGGGAATATTGAACAAAAGAAAGCAAGATTGGTTGTAAAAAGGGTTCACTCGGCGAGAGGGCATTGCCTATAATGAAGCATTCTCACTTATTTCGTCTAATGATTCTTTTTGAATTATCATGGCACTTGTGGTACATTATAATTTGGAGATTTATCAGATGTATGTTAAGACAACCTTTTTGAATGGAAACCTAAGGTTTACATTAGACAACCTAAAGGTTTTGTTATGAAGGGAAAAGAAAACTTGGTATGTAAGTTGAACAAATCCTTCTATTGCCTCAAGCAAGCATCTCAACAGTGGTATTTGAAGTTTGACGAGGTTGTAACTTTTCTTGGTTTTGTTGAAAATACAGTTGATCAATGCATTTATCTCAAGACAAATGGGAGAAATTTTATTTTTCTTGTCCTATTTGTTGAAGACATTTTTCTTGCTAGCAATTACTTGGGGTTACTTCATGAGGCAGAAAATATTATCTACTAATTTTGAGATGAAAGATTTTGGAAAAGCTTCTCATGTGCTTGGCAATAAAATATATCATGATAGAAATCGTGGCTTGTTGGGACTTTCTTAGATTGCTTATATGTGGCGTGTTCTAGAAAGGTTTAATATACAAAACTATGTACCTGGTGATATACCTAACATAAAAGGGGATAAGTTTAACAAAGCTCAATATCCAATGAATGAACTAGAAAGAGAATCTATGAAGATGATATTATATGCTAATGCTGTGAAGAGCTTGATGTATATTCAAGTTTGCACTAGATCAAATATAGCCTACGCAGTCAGTGTTCTTAGTAGGTTTTAGTCAAATCCAGGGCAAGAGCGTTGGAAAGCGGTTGAGAAAGTTATCAGATACTTGAAGAAAACAGAAGGTTACATGCTTACTTTCCAGCGTTCAAATCACCTTAAGGTGGTAAGCTACTTGTATTCTGATTTTGCTGGATATCAAGATAATTTGAAATCAACCTCGGGTTATATTTTCCTGTTGGCTGGTTGTGCTATCTCTCGGAAAAGTGTTAAACACACTCTAGTGGCATCTTCTACTATGCAGGCTGAATTTGTGGCATGTTATGGAGCCACGGTCCAAGCCGTTTGGTTATGAAATTTTATTTTTGGGTTGAAAGTTGTTGATTCCATCTTGAGGCCAATTACTATTTATTGTGATAATAGCGCAACGGTATTCTTTTCAATGAATAATAAAAGTTCTGGTGGGTGAAAGTACTTTGACATCAAATATTTGGTGATTAGAAACAAAGTTAAGGAATGGCAGACGAAAATATAGCATATCAATACAGAGGTGATGATTGTTGATCCTTTGAATAGGGGACTTGCTCCAAAAGTTTTTAAGATACATGTTGCTAATATGGGTATTGTGGAAACTTTGATATTTTTGGTTAGCGGGAGTTACTTATGTAAAAGAATTACATTTTTACTTAATCCCTTCCCGGGGTATGTAGGCAACACATATGTTTGTTGACCTATGGTTGATTTCGAGTTTTGATTATAACAAACAAATTATTCTTATCTCTAACATTTATATTCGAGTCTTCATTGTTACATGTTACGAACCTAATGGAAATCGAGCATTCACAAATCTAGTTTAGAAATCGAGCACTCGCGTCAAGACAATTGGAGACAAATCAAGCACTTGCGTCAAATTCAAAATCAAGCAACAAATCGTGCACTCGTGCTAAATTAATCGAAGATACTAGATTTAGATTATTTGAATCCATATGTAAAGGTAAAATGCTTTAATTCTTAGCAATGAATCACTTCAAGCTCGTAAGTTAAATTTTTATGCTTGAGATAAGCTTTTTCACAAAAACACTTGCATAAAAAAATATTTTCCATATGACAAAAATCCTCACTTGACTTTAAAATTCTTTACCAATGACACTTATTTTGAAAATGTAAGTGAATATCCCTAAAGTATTTACACTTGCTTAAATAATCAAGAAAAGAGAAAACTAGAAATTTCTGGTCTAGCGGACGTCTAATGGCTTCAACGATCAAATTTCTTACCATTCTGATTTCTGACACATAACGGCTATTTTCAGTCGTTAGGTCAACAGCGGACGTCCGGTAGGGGTCATCTGGTTGGGCAGAACTTTTTGACGTTTGACTCCTATAAATATCATATTACTTTAAAATCATTCAATAACATTCAAGTGAGATTCTTTTGAGCAAAATTGCATTGATTTCTCATATCTTTTATTATCAAATCATTATAGTCTTGAAATTTTTTTGATCAAATTAACTTTTGAAAATCATTCTATACATCAAAGTTTTTCATACCTAACACTTGAACTTCATTCATTGTTATTTATTAAAGTGTTAGCATATTTCTCTCTTGGTACTAAATAATGATCATATCATTTATTAAAAGAAAATTTTCAATTTGTAGAATCTATTTTCTTTGAACTGTGGGTCGTGTCGAGGTCTCGTAAAACTTAACGTTGTAAAATAATCAGTGTTCCTTGTTTGTAAATCACCGAAAGCTTTGTGAAGTGTTGGATTGCACTACAAGTCAATCAACATAGTGAAATTAGCATTTCTCGTGCCGGAGAGCTTGGTAACGGAGGACATAGATCATTACGTCATATCAAACCTTCATAATTATATCGTTTATATTATCTATCACTCTCTACTTATTGTTTTCATATTTGTGCTTATTATTTGAATTAATTTATCTAGTTATTAAGTATTTGATTTTAGATTAATTTTTCGAAATTTTTTTAAAAAAATCAATTTGCCTCCCTCGTAGTTAGATATTATTGGCTATCAATGTTTTCTTGGTACAACTCCTTTCAATAATAAAATATATTTTCCTTGTCAATAATTTATTTTTGATCACGTATTTGGCTTATATCTTTTATTATGATCTCGAGATATAACGGATAAAGACATAAGATGAGTCTTTTTTAAAGACGTGTGACTTTATTTTGATTTGAAGCATTATGATATGAGTTAGCACTTTTTTTTTATTATCAAATTTGATGCCAAATTTATACTACATTCTACCACATTGGTTGGAGGATGGGAATTCATGTCGATAAGGATGTTAGCATTTGTAGTTGTGGAGTGGTCTTACATCGTCTAAATGGTGTAACGACTTTCATGTTCAATATTGACATTCTTGTTGGATCGGTTCTTATTTTCAATGTGTTATCATTGGAGCTATATATCTATGGCCACCTATGTAGTCTAACATGAGAGTCAAAAAGTTTTTTTTATTATTATAGGAATCAAATGTTCACCCAAGTGGGAGAATGTTAGAATAATTTCAAAATATGAGCTTTTCATTTGATTGCAAATTTTATTTTTATAAAACGTGTTAGATATATAAATCATAATGTTACTATGGTTAAACCCAATATGTTGAGTAATCATTTAGGCTCTTTTACACCTTCGTTCTATAGGGTTATATCACATGCAATGTGGTAATTTAAGTATGTGGGCCTGAACCCAAATTAGAGTTTAAGTCATTAATAGGAAAGCTCAATAAATTTCTATATGATAGCTTAAATCTCTTCTCATCTCCATATGTTTTATTGATTTGTCACATTAACAGCTAATACATTTTTTGAGAAGCGGAGAGAGGAAGATTTAACTACTAATATTTGCATTCAAAATGTCTTACAAATACATCTCTTAAACTATGAATTTAGAATTATGGTTATTGTTTCTTGACATGATAATTATTATATTCAACACTTCCTTCATTTCTATCCTTTCTTCATGTGTGTTTTGCTCTTAATTGTGGTGATTTATTTAGGAGTTAATTAATAAAGTTTAATGCAGTAATCCTATTCCTTTTAAAACACTAACATAAAATCAACTTTTGATTTAATTGGTAGCAACGATCCCCCAAAGATAATCTACTCACTGTGTCCCACAAAAAGTTTTGTTTTATTATAGCAATCAAATGTTCGTCCAAATGGGACAATGTTAGAATAATTTCAAAATATGGACTTCCCATTCGATTGCAAATTTTATGTTTTATAAAACGGGTTAGATATATATCTAATAATATTACTATGGTTAAACTCAATATGTTGAGTAATCATTTAGGCTCTTTTACACCTTCGTTATATAGGGTTATATGACATGCAATGTGGTAATTGAAGTACGTGGGCTTGAACCCAAATTTGGGTGTAAGTCATTGATGGAAGGGATCAATAAGTTTCTATATAATAGGCGAAGTCCCCCTCATCTCCATATGTTTTATTAATTTATTCATTAACAGCTAATACTTTTGTGAGGAGCAAGGAGAGGTAGATCTAACTGTTAATATTTGCATTCAAGATGTCTTACAGATACATCTGTTGAACTATGAATTTAGAATTGTGATTCTTATTTCTTGATATGATAATTATCATATTCAACACACACTTCATTTCTATCCTTTCTTCACGAGTGTTTTGTTCTTAATTATGGTGATTTATTTAGGAGTTAATTAATTAAGTTTAATGCAGGAAACTCATTCTTAATTATGGTGATTTATTTAGGAATTAATTAAGTTTAATGCAGAAAACTCATTCCTATTAAAACACTAACATAAAATCAACTTTTGATTTAATTGGTATCAACGATCCCCCAAAAATAAACAACTCACTTCGTCCCACAAAGATAGACTTGTTTTTAATTTTACATAGATTAAGAAAATATAATTAATATAATTGAAAAAATACACAAAATTTTCTCCATCAATTCAGTCAACTTTTATGTATCTATCAATTGTACACTTGAAGATATAGTCTCACTGTCTATTCGATATCTTTCACGGCATCCTGCATCACAAGCGATAACAGATATCACACGACAAACTAAGAAAAAAAAAAGAGAAAATATCAGCAAGACTAGGTCGCGCTACCTTAGCTAGGCGTGTCACATAAGTTGCGGCCACAGCAGTTACAAGCAGTCCGATTCCAAGGGTGAATAACTGACTATTTCCTCCGAACAACCCAATATCAGATTCTTCTTGCTGGAGAGAGACAACAATAAGAAGAAAAAGAACATAAAAGCTCGTGGTTAGCCAACTACAGAAAAGGGAACTATGTTTCCTGCCTCACAAATATCATCCTACAGAACTACCACCATGGAGGACAAATGATCCGATTCCACAATATTAGCTTATTCGACCTAACTTCATGTTAATTCAAGTAAGTTTTTCTTCATTAACTACTTGCAGAGCCAACAAATTTGGTTCATTAAGTTGATCTGTATTCCATTGCTTCAAAGTTTATCTGCATGAAAAGTACCTGATGTCACATAAATTTGCTAGTCTACTGTCCATTTCCTTGGGATAGAAATGATCTCCTACCCATGGAGGGTAGGATAAAACATGTCCACCACTGATGTGGCAATAATTTTTGACAATTCAACGTTGAATTGTCAAAAAATTTAGGCCCACGTCAACAATAGGCAAGAGATCATTTATGTTCCTTGGGATATTTGGACCAAACTTCTGCAAAGTTGTACTTTGTATTCTCTTAGTTGCTTATAATTTTTCATTTCCCTCATTCTACTCAATATCTTGAAGCTTTCTACAACTGCCCCTTAACTATAAATTCGGGTGTGTCTCTAGTTCAATTGCTATCATGAAATTTAAAGAAATTTATTCATAGATTCTTATATGCCAAACAATCATTTATATAGCTACCATTCTTGTATTCAAGAAAAGAATGGAAGTCATTTGAAGTCTTTCTATATGCCACGCATTGCACCCAAGTACTCACCAAAGAATCCAACATAATCACACTTAGAGCATGTTTGGCTAGACTTAAAAAGTATTTTATAGTTACTCTGATGTAATGTTTTGGTTCCAAACATGTTGAAATGGTAATTAATCCCGAACTGGCTATGGTAGAAATCCTTGAGCGAGGAGGATAATCCCAGCTTAAGCTGGATATAGAAACTTGGTTCTTATCTAAGAAGTAATGACTGACGGCTTTTATCAAGCAGAGAATCAACACTTACTATCATCCTGAATATATAGTATTGAAACTTAAAATATTAAAGATCAAGTACAAGAATCTTTTACTGTAAATTCGTCAATAAATAGCCCCCATCCTACACAAGAAGAAAGCCTTGTGCTAATGGGTCTCAGAAGAATGTTAAATTACCCCGGAATCTTTCAAATTACAAAGTTAATTTATATGATCTCAACATTAAAATTAGTGTTAAGCTCTAATCTATGCTACAATGACATCTAAGAATTCCTGTTTTGCAAAAGTAGTTTAAAAATGTCCATGAAGAATTTGTCACACCATGTTTCTTAAATTTTTCAACAACTAAATCCTTTATGAAGTGGGAAAAGTAGAAAATAAAATTAGAGATGATAAAAAGATCAAAAGGAGAGACAAAGAGCCTTTCTAAGAGAAACTAGAGAAAACTCACAATAATTGCTCGGCCAAATGCACCAGCAGTCACATATGCCCAAGACCCCGGAAGCATACCTAACCAACTGCAATACAAAGTATATATACTCTATATTAGGACAAACTTTTGCCAGCAATACCAGGATAGAAAATGTCTTGGTTACATGTACCAACCAAAATTTCATACAACATATTCACATAGTGAATTCTAAAGCTTGAAAGTAATGAGTAGATTTTTCGGTATCAGTTCGAGTGACAATTTAGTTCAAGTTTATTGTGCTTTCTATATATACACATTTTGATCCAAATGAAAGGAACGATCTCCTCAAATAATCATATACCCAAGAAAGCAATAATAGAAAATGAGCCTGACCTTCCCAACACATATGGTACGAATTTGACAGACGTAAGCCCATATAAATAATTTCCAAGAGAAAATGGAAGTAATGGACTCAAACGGAGAAGAGTAACAACTCTGAAACCATTTTCTCCAATAGCTTTGTCTATTGCAAGGAATTTCTTGTTACCCTCAACCAGCTTAAGAATACGCTCACGAGCAAAATATCTGGCAATTAGAAATGCGACACTGGCTGCCACCTGAAAGGGAGAAGGACACACAGATTCAAGTATCCAAGGATATATGTTACCCTTCCTTAATACTTGCAAATCGTAGAATTACCGTCCCACTGATAGAGACAATGATAGTTCCAGTAACTGAGCCAAACAGAAGACCAGCTGACATAGTCAATGGGATGGCTGGTATTGCAAGTATCTAAAGCAAACAATAATTTTGCATTAGCACAGGATGGATACTGAGCTCTAACAAAGTAAGAATGAGAAATGAGAAAAGTGAAAAATAGAAACTCAGGTTCTGGAATATGTTTGGCTATGCCTAAGGAAAGCGAAGTTCCTTTTAATCGACATTTTGTTTCCAAACATGTTTGGATAACTTACTTTTTATTAAGACTTAAGGTTCTATATTAAAATGTCAACTTTATTAAGAGGAGTTGTCCAAACCCTTATAAATTGATTTATATTTTCATCTGTATTCGATATGGGATTTTATCGCCCTCAAGATGGTGGCTCATTTGAGCAAACCAATTTTGAAATCCGCATGCTCATTTTTTTAGTCTTAATCGAATCGAATTGCTCATTGAAGATTAATAGGCTATGATATCATATTAAAACTTGGGATTTCATCTTAAAATGTCAACTTTATTAAAAGGGATAGTCCAAACCCTTATAAATTGGTTTATATTTTTATCTTTATTCGATGTGAGATTCTATTCCTTAACACTTTTAAATGGAAATAACTCTTACATTACCCTCAAAATAAGCAACTTTTTACTTGAATGAAATTTTTAAGCTTAGCCAAACATGCACTTAGTATCTAACTATTATATTATGACATGTAAATGCTTGATTAAACCATTCATAATTTCCTATTTCAGTATATTATCTGATCTACTATCAGTTATTGTAATTTCAAGCTAAATTCCAGTGATCCCAAACATTTAAAAATATATCATCACTCTTAACTAGAAAGTTCTCAGTTTTGGACATAAGTACTCAACAATTGCATGAAGTGCATTTGAGGAGACAAAAAAAATGTATGGAGCTTTTAATGACTAAATGTTCTCAAGAAAGAAACTTTGCTTCTTACTTCTAATCCAGCATAGACCGCAGCAAAAAGAGCATATCCAGCTGGCCCATAACCTGAAAATAACCAAATGCCTGTCAAATAGCCACCGTTAAAGTGTCGAAGTGTGTCTGGGTTCTGAATAGCTCAGCACCGCCATTTTGGCAAAAGAGAATGCAGAAAAATATAAGATTCGACAATTATTCTATCAGTGTCATATTACACGTGAAGATAGAGCAAACCCCTATCCTCAAACAAATTATAAATCTTGAAACGGAAGACGATCCCTCAACAACCGAGGATAAATAAACAAATAATCAAAGCACATAAAAGCTATTTGGCATTTTTAGCAGTTGGATACATAATTGTAATGAGCTAGTCGGCCACAAGTTTGTAATATTTATAACAAATATATTTCACTCCATTAAGCATTCACCGGGAAACACATAAGAAGCAATTGGAATCAGAAAGTGGATATGAATGTTCAATATTTTTACTGACAGATAAGCAGCATATGGAGACCCATAGGTAACAACACTTCGAAATTATTAACAAGAAAGAGAACTGAAATTACCCATAAGGAATATGTTAAGATCTCAGCTAGAAGGATACAAGAGAAAAAGGGAATGGGAAGGAAGAATTGTTGTATGTATAAGTAAATGTACATAGGAATGGAGTATAAAACATGGTGTAGGTGTGCATACAAAGTGTAGTTAGAGCTGTGTAGTATATAAACGTTGATGTAGAATTATATATAATATAATAAGAAAAACGTGTAAGTGGGATGTATTATAGGACCCTTCTATATGCTACAAAAACAATTATTTGTAACACTGCCATATGTAGTCTCTGTTTGGTACACATTAAAATTTTCATTCTCATTCTTCTACTCATTTTCAACCACACATTCTTCAATAAAAATAATATTTTCCATCACATCAATAACTTTTCCTTTTTTTTCAAAATAATGTGGTTCAAACGCACCCATACATAAAATTTAGTTGCTTGTACAGGGGTGTTTTGACAAAGGCTGGGTAGATTTGAATAAATGAAATTTAAATCAAGGGATAAGGTGCATGCCACCTCAGCATCTGTCGAGGAAACTGTACAAGTAGCATGGTTGATATTCATAACCTCTTCAATAATTTCGCTCACATCATATCATAATACTTGACATCGTGTAACAGTTTGTTATCCAATTGTAATGTCTAATCAAACAATGTCAGATTCATCAACATGTTTGGTTGCAAACTTACTCCTAAGTTCCTTAGTTTGCTGAAGATAATTTTCATAATTACGTTTCATACTAACAGAACTTACTTTTCTAGAAGTAAGTCTTAACTAACTTTCAGAAAAGGTAATTTTAAGCACATCCAAACAAGATCCATATTTCAAACCATAATGCTGAACCCAGAAAAATAAACTATTTTGGTCCCGAAATTGCGAGAAATAAAGAAAACTGGCAACGGATTTCCCACAATAATTTGCAAAAATTAACAAATTTGTAATGGTTGTTTAGGAATTTACCTTCAATGAACCCTGAAAACTGGGTCAAGAAAGCATTGATTTGATCCTTATAAATGTAACCCAAAGAACCAAATCCTCCAACCGCACCCACAAGCAAAAGACCAGCCAAGATGGTTCCTTTAACTGCAGTACCGCTCCCTTCATCACCACCACCACCACCACCGGTTTCACCATCAGTCCCTTCGTCATTTCCCCCTTTTGGGTTGAAATTCAATAGCCTCCTCAGGCTCTGGGGTGCATTATCGGGAGCCTTCTGTTTCTTAATTTCTCTTAATGAAGATAGTGGTTTCAAGAAGTGGAATTTCTTGGTCTTGAAATTAAAGTGTGAGAATTGGAAATTTGGTAGGGAGGAGGAGGCGGCGGCGGAGAGGCTGATGCAGAGTGGAGTTTGTGGTGGTGGTCTAGTCAGATGAATGGTGGGCATGATTGTTTTTATTTTCTTTTTTATTTTGCCTTTTCTTATTGGTAATTTTTAGTGTTTTTTGAGGTTGTCGTTGCCATTTAGGTTGCAGAATCTACTTCTGTAGGTTCCGGAAAATATTTGCATTTCACATGAAATTTTGTGTTTGATATTGCAGCACGTATTCCCTTTCTTTCTAATTTCTAATTCTCAAATCTTTTAACATTTTAATCCAAAACATTATTATAACCTTCATTTCATATTTACATTTTTAGTCTAGTACATAACTTCTACCTGAAGGATCAATTACACTATAATTGGTTACAAGGGGAAATATCTAGAGGTCTGCATCGATAGCACATATGTACCCGATTTTTATTTTTATTTTTTATATTATTATTATCCAATTGTATTATGCCACATATCTTGGATGTCCTTCCCATATACACCAAGCACAATCCATAATTACAATATAAATATCAACTTAATCTGTATTTGATTTAATTAAAAAAAAATTTAAGTCAAAATTAATAATTGCTTTTAATCCACATTTCATATAACCCACAGTTTTTATCCTTTTCAAGTACACATTTCTTCAATTTTACGAAAATTTATTAAGAATTTGATTTTAAGCAAAATCAAATAGGGGCTAAACAAATTTTGTTACTTTGGAAGGCGATAGGTGACATAATGTAATAAGGTGATGAAATTTGAAATAAAAGTAAAATTCAGTGATTATAATTAAATAAATTAAAGTTCAGTAACTCAATTGAGATTTTACCGAAAGTTCAATGACTGCAAATGAAATTTTACCCTTCTAAGTTGGAATGTTTTCATTGAAAAAGCAGAGAGGTGTAAAGTAACCGAAATGTAAACCCCATGGTGCTCAACTGGACCGAGTCAAACTGACCTTTACAGGGGCTTGGTCTGTCATTTTAATATCTTGGGCTTATCCACTTTGCCAAGGCCACATGGGCCCGGATAGTATAGCAAGAATCATCTTTTAATGAATCATGTTACTTGTATAATGATGAATCACAATTTTTATTGGCATCATTACATCCATCCATTTTTAACATTGTCAAAAACTGTTTTTTAAATCATTGGTCCGAATTTTGCTTACAAACAGCTTAATTCTCTTTTAATAACCCAGACGAAGTCGAGCCTCATGCTTTTTGCATCAATAGACATAATAAAGATCATGCCAGGATGAATACTAAGAGCTTGTTTCGTACAGCTCAAAATTTAATTAAAATTGAAAATATGATCGTTATTGAGTCTCATTCGTCTAATAAAAGTTAACAATAACGACTAATTTTTCAATTTTAATCTAATTTTAATCACTACCGAACACACTCTAAATCAAGCACACAAAAGAACCCACTACAAGTACATGGATAGGCCAGGATAACTACACAGTTAACAATAAATAGGACAAGTTAGGAAAACAATAGCTGAAGAAGAAATTCTTCTGTGTGTTTATCTTTGTTTTACAAATACATACGCTGGTGGCAAGCACTCTCTAGCTATTATGTGTATCGTTACTGTTCTCACGAAGATGTGACGAACGAGAAGCCGACTACCATGTGAAGTTTCTTTTGAGTGGCATCAAATCCAAGTGTGGTTTCTTCATTGAAGATGCAACTTTGAGCACTTGATGGTTGAGATTTGCTAGCATAACTTCGGGGGAGAGATTCTGGCCTTTCAAGGTGGAGCTTGCAACAGCATTGATCTGTAAAAGAGCAGATGAACACGTTGGAGAAAACTTTCAGGAAAAAGCAAAATTCCAAACAACAAACACTTTCATGACGCAAAATGGTAGGTAGGAAAAGCAAGTACAGTAATTACAACATGCAACATCGTGGAAGTTGTGAGAATATCATGCCAATTATATTGCATTATTATATGCACACAGAGGTTATAATATAGGTTTACAGTAGTCAGTAAGTTCATTATATAAATTTCACAAGGATTGTAACACCACATACAAGATATTATTTCTAATTACAAATTTGGGCTTCAGATAGCAACCTTAACTGATAAACTGAAGATATAAGTATCTTTCGCAAAGCCCAAATCACAGCTTCTTGAGTTCAATAGAATATTAGGAGGTTCTTTTAAGATATAAGTTGAGTGTAAGTGTGCCGTGTCATATACACACATTAAGAGCTATGTCCATAAATACATAAAATAACAAGCTGTATTGTAGAGGATGGAAAGAAATTATTAGGACAATATACATATTCCATTGAACTAAAAATTCACAGTATCATAAGATTGAGAAAAAGCCAAAAAGTAAAACTTTTTTAATTTAGCCTCTGTTTGGAAACGATTTATAAATGCCACCCCACCCTTTCTTTATTTCGAACGGACAAACACATGCATTGCTGTCGAGTGCCCAGTTGTTGCTTTTTTAGAAGACCATTTTTGCCCCTTATCCACATAGGTGAGTTTACATAATTACTACCCAAAGTAAAATATTGTTATATAAAAAATGGAACCAAGTTTGAAAATTGAAGGCACTCGCTGACATAGGAAAAACTAGGTGGCAGCTGCATGTTTAACCATGACAAAATTTATTAATCGATTATAAATTGTATGTTTCGAAACAGGGGCTTACTAAATTAACAGTTAAATCATAAGAAATTGCTTGTACCGATTGTGAAGCTGCTAAAGCCGTCTTCAGCAATCCTTTTGCAAGGGGTAAGATGCAGAACCTTATAAAACCACAAATTTGATAGGTCAGAGACTTTTAAGAAAAATAGAAACACGAAATAAACTTACTTTTTGTAGAGTTTAGCACAAAAGAAATTATATTATATTAAAAACTCCTTGTACAATTTCTTTTATGGCATATACAGACAAACACTTTCAGTCAGGCAGCTTTGTAACTCACTCATGATCTCTCTCATTCCCCAAATACAAGCATCAATTTCCTATTTAAAGGAGTTAAAGTTGTGACTCATCCCTCTCTAGATTCATCCAGTTTGGTAGTGGTGAAACAAATAACATGAAGCATTAGATGATGCTTGGCATGTCAGCAAATGTGAAAGGTCTAGAAATAAGAAAAATATATAAAGGAAAGAGAGAGGAGAGACGGTAGGCAGAAAACCAGAAAAGTCTTGAGCCTTCAATTGGTGTTCCGTGATGATCTTCAATTCTCCTTCAGCGTTGACTTATTAGAGTAACATTTCTCTATTCATTCATAATTATGTTCAAAACTCTATAAATTTGGAAGCATTGAGTTCTTTGGTAAATGCATCTGCTACTTGTTCTTGTGTGTTTATATGCTTCATCCCAATCTCCTTTTCAAGTACTCGCTCTATAATAAAGTGATAGTGTATTCGACATGCTTAGTTCTTGCAGGTACACTAGGTTCTCTACTATGCAAATGGTTGATGTATTGTCTCTGCTTCTGCTCTTGACGAGGACATTGTAGGTTGTTTTAAAGCAGAGATCATGATGAAGCACATTAACACTAAAAATAAGTGGATATGTAGACCAAATGACTTATTTCTAAATTCAGTGTTTAGGACAGAACAAGGAATGACTAAAAGAGATGAGTTAGCCAAAGAGTGAACTCAAGGGGAGAATAAAAGATAATCACCAACTTTGCCTCTAGATTGGTCTCTCCCCCTCTCTTTATTATACTTCTCCAATTCTAGATTATTACACAATCGCCCATGTACCAACCACTGAATGCTTTATATTTTTGTCTCTTTACCACCAAGCTGGATTTTGCTAGCTACTACTTTTACTTCCATACTAGATGTATCTAGAAATGAATAAGTATGTTGATACACCGACTATAGCACCTATAATCATGACATTAGTGCTTCTTGTAAGATGAATGAGAGAGATAAAACCACACAGGTGCTTAAAATCTAATTTTACAAGTGTTTTGACGATAATAAATACAATTTGCCTTTTTGTCATAAACTCAACACTAACTTTACCATAATTAAATTCACAAAAATTACTTCTATGAAAAGTAGGTCTAGATTAATTTCAAAAACGTAAATTTTTAAGCACATCAAAACATGCTGGATTTTCAAACATAATCAGTAAAGTTCATATAGAAAATATAGCGAAATACGAGCTTTGTTAAAAAAAAAAAAAAAAGGGGACATTTACATTCCACGGCCACCAGATAAGGCTTCTTCTGATGGGTCTTTCCATTCATCCAACCTACAAAAAAAATTATAAATATAACATATACATACAAACATCTACTTACACGTACAGACACTTACACCCAACCGTAGCGGCGGTCGAAAAGGAGGCGTTTTGAAGGTGCGGCAGCGGCGGAGGAGGAATTCGCTGTGGCGCTCTGCATTTTTACCGAAGCTTGCAAAAATGGCAGTCCACGATTCCCATTTTGATTTGTGAAGTGAGCCGGTTCGGCCCATTAAGCCGTAAGGAGTTTAATAAAGGGAAATTGCATCATTAATCTTCAACATATTGAATGTATGTTCATTTGTCCTCAGACTATATTATTTGACAGCATGATTTCCAAGTTTGGATTTTAGTGACGCGTTAGTCCCTCACGCATATTTTCTTTTAATAAGTCGATAGTGATTTATTAAGTTGACCTCAACGCACTTTTATAAAACACATCCCTCATTCTATTATTTGCATTCAAGCTTATTTTTCATTTCAAGACGATAAAGTTATAACGGAATTCCAATACATACAAAGATTTCCGGAAAATAAACATTTTCTTGCAAGTCAAAGACGGCTGAGCTTTAAGCTTTTGCTTTTGCTTTTAATTTTAAATTTTGACTGAGATCAATTATGAAAAAAAAATGAGAAAGGAAAACAAGCATTTTACTTCTACCTATAAAGAGAGGTTGAGGAAAATGTGATTGCAACAACAGCAAGGAAATGATCATATTAGTGCAATTGTGAGTTTTCTTCCTCAATATTTTCTGCAGTTTAAGTGGACTAAAAATGACATCAAGGTGTATAGTTCTCTGAACATAACATGTATCTGGATTATTTCCTATATTTATCCTGGAAGGGTAACTATTGGGGCTTGGTGTTTCAGCTGAATCAAGCAATTGGTTGACCAGGGTTGGAGCTAGAATTATAGAGTTGTGGGGACAAATTTCACAAAATTTTAATTGTAGGGTGAGGAGTTTTTTGAAAATTTTGTGCAAAATCTTGGATTTGAAATTTAGTGTGGGTGCAGATGACCCCCACATGCCCCTCGTACTAATCGAAGCAACAGCCAAAGCATCGAAATAGTACATTTTGTATAACACTGACCTTTTAGTTGAGAAAACTGAAACAATCACAAGGTTCTTCAAATATCCAAAGTATTAACTTGGTCCCAAAATCTAATGACTTCTAGACTTTAACCTCTAAAGGAATTCGAAGCTAATCTAAATTTGATATTTTAAACACGAATATTGTATATCTTATATCTCTCAAGTCACTATTGACACTGAAAGTAAAATGTATAGTGAGAAACTAATTTTTGCCCACTGTGGTATATGTGGCTGTTTCTACTTCCACTGCATAATAGTAATTTGCATTATTTCTGTGCACATTATATATTTCTTTCAAAAAATTTCTCGCATTGAGCATTATTATAGGTTGAAGTGTTTCTCATCAAATATCTTCTTTGCGTTTAGAAAGAAATTATAGGAATATCTTTTGTAAATTGTACAAATTCCTTTGCTGATTTTGAAACACGAACAATCACGATCTGCAATCCATAGATGTCCAAATGTTTAGTCTCCGTTAAAAATCAACACCGGGAACAAGAATGAGAGAATTAAGATTTTTCTTTTCTTGTGTTAGTAAGATAATGAATTGTATTACGATATTTCTGAAACTCTAATTGTTTATTAATATAAGTTCTGTGAACTGGCTCGTCTCTCAAATTTAACCAGATCTAATATTTAATTAATTCAATTAATTAAATTTGTTCCATGAATTAATTAATTCAAGCCAATTAATAAGCAACTCAACTCAATTAATTAATTGTCAAATACTTATTAATTAATTAATTGGTAAATCGCATTCCTCTAATTCTCTTTTTTGTGTAATTCATTAGGTTCTCGATCACGATACATAACGACGTGAACTCTTATTTTGATCTTAATTAAAATCGATATATTAAAATACACATCTTTAATTTATCATCAATTCACATTGAGGGTTCCAGATTGATATCTAGCAATGTGTAAGGGTAATACATGTGACGAAAAATATCACATGGTATGACAAAATCAAAATTGTTCGTTTATCGTGAAACTATAATCCTTTCGTCAATATGATTCGATCAATTATGAGATATGGATATCTGTCATTCTCAATTATCGATCATATTTTTCATCCCACTATTAAGTCAAAGAAAGTCAAAAACTCTTTTTCGACTTATGAGTACATATTAGTCAAGGATTTCATTATTAATATAACTGAATGAAATATATATTATAATTTCTTACTATCTAAAAGTTACGAATCCTCTATTGATCATTCACAACTTTCATACGATTATTGACATATCCAAACGATGTCGTATTAGCGATCATTGATAGAGCAACATCCAACATCACCAAATTTTGATTGTCCTTATTAAGGTACTATGATGACTTCAAGTCAAATGACTAATTCCACTACCAAACGTTAGAGATTAATCACTAACACTCGAATAGTTATCTATGTGGAACCTTCTCAACAAATCTCCAATGTTTTGTTCTATAAAAAAAATGTGTTCATTTAAGTTTTATCACACTTTAACTTGTGAAATCAGTTACTTACTTCACAAGTAAGAAATACCACATGTGATGGTCTATCTTTAATAACGATATATATATCGTTATTACTTACGATTATGGATGATTTAAAATTCAATCATTTGTAATTTGTATCTCACAAACACAACTCCTTTTGATTAACACATTACAAAAATTTGAATTTACAGACTCTATTATTTAATTTAACTAAATAATATATCTTCCATAAAATCGCATCAATTATATATTAAAAATATAAAATATCCAAAATTGATTGGACTTAGGGCATAACACTTACAAACTCTCACTTGCACTAGATCCAATCACTTATGTATCTTATACCATAAGAGTCTACATGACGATCATGTTTACGCTACGACAACTCTTTGTCAGTGGATCTGCAATTTNCAATCTTTGTTGCTTCTAAAATAATGATGTATGAGGATTCTGTTATTGAATCAATGATTGGTTCCTATTTGGAACATTTTCAACATACTACTTAAGAGTAAATTAATATCCTGATTGAAATTTGCTATCATTCTAGTTTGACTAAAAGTTAGTATCAGTGTATCCATGAACTTTCAATTCATTTTCTCCGTATAAAATTTTCTCAAGATTTTATCTACATATATTAGGATGACTTAAACAATCTTCTAGATCTATTTTATAGATCAAGTTACTTCTCCCATATCTTTCATGAAAATATTATTTAACAACCACAATTGAAACAATTGAAACATAGGGATGTCATTTCCTATTAATATATTATCTGCATAAAATATCAGGAATATTACAACACTCCCACTATCTTCTTGTAAACATGATGATCGCCTTCGTTTTTAATGAAATCAAATATTTTGATTTTCTCATCAAATCAAAGATTTCAACTCCAAAAAGCTTGCTTCAATCCATATATGGATTGATAGAGCTTACATACCTTATAAGTATACATTCAAAAAATTATGTCATGTACACTTCCTCTTACAAGTTTTCGTTAAGAAATACACTTTTGACATCCATTTGCCATATTTCATAGTCATGTTATGCAGCTATTGCAAGCAAAATCTGAATAGACTTTAGCATGGTCACGGACGAAAATGTTTTATCAAAGCCAATTCGTTGTTTTTGTTTATGACATTTTACTATTAGCTTTGTTTTATATGTATGGATGTTTTCATTCATGTCGACCTTTACATGTAAACCTATTTACAATCTATGGGTTATATCACATTAAACTGGTCGATCAAGATCTAAACATTGTTTATATACATCGAGTTCCTCTCCAATTATATGGCATCTACCATCTCTTTAAGTCAAAGCTTGACTTTACTTATGCGTAATTAGTACGTTCATCATCCTCGATTAGTAATGTCTGATTAGTAATCATGAATTCGTACCTTCTAGGATGTCAAATGATCCTACAAGATTTACAAGGAACTAACGTATATTCAGGAGCCTCTACTTTTTGATCAAGAATATATCCATCAATAGGTGTGGGATCAAACTCAGATTCATTTACTTGGTATATTTGTAGATACTTGAACTCCTTCAAGATTTGTTTTGCTTCCACTGTCCTCTCCTAAAATGAATTGTTCTCTAGGAAGATGATATGCCATAAGACGAAAACTTTCTTCTCAATAGAATTATAGAATTGATAACCAAATATCTCTTTTGGATATCTACAAATATGCATTTATCGAACCTAGACTCTAGCTTATCCGATTTTGTATGCTTCACATAAGTGTCACAATCTCAAATTTTAATATGAAACAAGTTAGGCCTTGTACATTTTCATAATCCGTATGGAGTTTTGTCAACCGACTTTTATGAAACTCGATTTAGTGTGTAGCATGCTGCAGTCAGTTCATGACCCAAAACAATTTTGGGAGGTTTGCATGGCTCGTTATTAATCACATTAGATATACGATTCCTCCTTTTAGATATTCGTTGTGTTGCGGTGTATGCTGGGAAGTCCACTATTTCATTCTCTTTTAGATAATTTAAAAATTCACCCCTTAGATATCTTTCACCTCGATATGATCTTAGTGAGAATACTTTTACCTATTATTTATCTACTTCTAGCTTGAATTTTTTGAACTTCTCAAGTGCTTTATTCTTGAATTTCATCAAGTATACATGATCATTTCTGAAATAGTTAGCAGTAAATGTGATAAAATAAGAGAAATCTTATCCAACAGTAATTGACATGGGGTCTACAAACATTACTATGTATTAGGCTTAGTAATTGTGCAGCTATTTTTCCTTTTCAACTAAAAGGAGATGTGGTCATCTTGCTTAACATGCATGATTTGCACTTGTCTAAACCCAAATATTAATCTCTATGTAATTTGGAATTGTATTTTTCATTTATGTGACCAAGTCTGAAATATTGGATATAGATGTTATTCAGATTATCACTTTTATGCTTTTCGATTTCTATACTCATTATAAAATACTCAATATTTAGAATATAGATGTCATTTTGTAATTTACCATAACTATTAAGATCTTATCANTTATTTAGATTATCATTTTATGCCTCTCAATTTCTATACCTATTATAGAATACTTAATATTTAGAATATAAATGTCGTTCTATACTTTACCATAACTATTAAGATCTTATCAAAATAAAAAGGAACAACAATTGTCCTAATATTAAAATAATTCATGTTCAAATGTAAAAATTAAATAATGTTCTTCGTAATGATGTGAACAGAATAATATTTCTGTAATTCTCATACTAAGTATAAAGGCAATGATAAGAAGTATGCTCATACTGGAAATGTAGTAACATTTGCTAATTTTCAACGTGCGGGTCAACTTCTCCCTTTTGCAAGGTCTACTTCTATTAGTTTCTGTATATTTATACGAACATAAAATCTATATCCGGTATCTAATATCCGAGAAGATAATGAACTAGATATAAACTTTGAGTTCCTCTTCTAATGACCTTTCATTCTAAAATGATAACAATAGTAATTAGATTTTGTGTTTTCCCTCTTTGCTTTAACTGCCTTGGCCATTTTAGATACTTTCTCAAAACATCATTTAGACTTCTCTTAGTGCCGTTAGAAGAATCAATGGCCATATTTGCCCACTACTAGTTTTGATGTGGACTTAATAGTCTTAAGCATGTTAGCAACTCAGGGGGTGTGTGCTCAAATTTATTAATATTTAAATTTATAATTAGATATGAATAACTCTATGACAAAGATTGTAGAACCAAGTCAATAATTAATTCATGGTTCATGATTGAACTCAATTGAGACAACTTTTCAATGACAATCATCTTTAATACATGAGCACTGATTGAAGATCTGTATGTTATGTTGCACTGATATAGTTGTTTGGAAGTCTCATATCCTTTCACAGGTGATTATTCATCATACAACTCTTTAAAAATGAAAAATCATATGTTAGCATTTATACTCTTATGTTACTTTTGTAACTCAAGTGACATAGTTGTCAAGCATCACATATGTTGCAGTACTATCGTCATCACATTATTTGTTATAGTAATCACCTCTTTCTTAATCAAACCATGAACAGGTGTCTCTAAAAAAAGGCTACTCAAGGATATAACCAATTTTCTTATGCTTGAGAACAATTCTCAGATTGTAGTGTCAATCAAGAAAATTTAGCTTGTTGTTGCATCTAGTTTGCCTCTCAATTATATATGGTTATTCATAATTCAATAAACATAAATGACGAAAAGTGAAAAAAAAAAAAATATATATAT
>CAIGRB010003266.1:0-13955 GCA_903798255.1 Fraxinus quadrangulata | reverse complement strand
AGGCAACTCCGTCCGGAAACGAACTCCACTATTTCCCTTAGAGCTTCCCCCTCAGAATACATCCATGTAGAAAGTTGCGTAGTAGTAGCACCGGCACTTGGAGTACCAAACTGTAGTTGCGTTTGACCAACTGCAAGAAGCCCATGTTTGGCAGCATAGTTTTTGTAGTGACGGTTGAGGTGGGTAGTTCCAATACCTTTTTGTCATGCCAGTCGTTGTTTGCAGTATTTACATACTATTTGGTTTCTGGAACTCTTTCGAGCATACGATCAGTTTGAACCAATTTAAAATGGTCCCAACATTTTGCCTGCTTCTTCCCTTTTCTCTTCCCTCTTACATCGAAAATATTTAATGTAGGTTCTTCATCTCGTTCCAAATCAATTGAAACACTAGGATCAATATTAACGTCATTCAAATCAATTGGATGACTACCTTCATGAATGTCAAAATCTTGAATATTTTCTAGAATGGGTAATTCATTTAGACCAGCGAATTCAGTCCCAAATTGATTTTGGACAGTCGTTTCGTCTTCGACACCGAACAAGTTTTCAACAAACGATCGTGAATCCATTTGTGAATAATAGAATTTGAATTTTGAAGTTGAACACTTGAAGTAGAATGTAGAATTGTAGAATTGAGAAGTGAATGAAAATTATGTAGTAGTGTATAAAATAAATTGTAAAATCAAGATAATAATGTAAAAAAAAAATGTAGAAGAGGATTATAGAATGAATGAATGATATTATTATTATTGATTTTTAAATTGTAGAGAGTAGAGTAGATAATGAGATATAATTGATATTGATAGTAAATTTGGTGGGAAAAAAATATTGTAATGGGTGAGTATTTATAGGAGAAGAACTTTAGAAAAATATAAAAAAAAATTGATCGGAACGGTCACTGAAATTTCAGTGGTCATTTCAGTGACCGTTCCGATCGATCACTGATTTTTCAATAACCGTTTGGTGACAATTTTTTAATTTTTTTTATAATAAACGTGTTTATTCGACGAGCCCACAAGCCAGCTCGTGGGCTCGTCGAAGCGAGCCGAGCTGCTCGTCTTTTAGACGAGTCGAGCTCGTGGCTCGTGTATATTCGATGAGCCCACAAGTCGGCTCGTGGGCTCATCGAAACGAGCCACTCGACGAGCAGCTCGCTGAGCGGCTCGTCTTTTAGAGTAAAATAAATGGGCTCGTCTTTTAGATAGAGTTTCTAAATTGAGATTCCCCAATCTTTTCACTCTTCATCTTTATCAAACACATTGTCGAAGCATCGTCGACGTGGCATCGATAAGCGGCGATGTCGTTCAAAACGATCCGCCATTGACGTCGCTGCGCATCAAAAACTTCAGAGATGATACCGTCACACAGTGACGAGAGGCTTCAATGATGATGATGTCGTTCAGCTATGCAGCGTCAACACGATATGAGGACTAGCGACATAGGGAGATTTGTGGTTTGTGTTGATTGCTACTGTGAAGGATGGCGACCATGATTTTGAGATAATTTTTGGGGGTGGTTTTTGGGAGTGGTTTCTTTCTCTTCCAATCTAGAACAATCTGGGCGATTATTGGTTGGTGGTAGTGGTGCAAGTAGTGATAATGTGGGAGTTGTGATGTTAGTAGTGATGATGATGATTAGATGGTGGTGGTGGTCTTGGTTGGGGTGCTAGCGTTGGTGGTGGTTCTAGTGGTGGTGCTAGTGGTGGTGATGTTGTGGTAGTGGTGATGACAACAGTTTGTATGCCATCACAGTATTTTGGATCTAGTTTTTACAGTGCATTGGAGATGTTGTTTGGATCTGGTGGTGAGGGATGAGTTGGTTGATTTGTGACCAAGTATTGGCGTGGGGGTGTTTGTGACCAAGTATTTGGTTAATTAGTGACCAATTATTTAATTGTGACCTAAAAATTCGATAATTTGCAACTGAAAAATAATTTGTGAACAATGAATTTTATAATTTATGATCAACAAATAAATTGTGACCTATAAATTTTTTTGATTAGTGATTGATGAAATAAATTTTGATCTCTGAATTTTTTTATTTGTGACGGTGAAATAAAATGTAACAAATTAATTTGATAATATGTGACATATAACTAAGGTCTTGTTTGATTCTTATTTTTTTCAAAATACATTTTTCTCTCTTTTTTTTAACCATATTTTTCAATAAAATAATATTACACGTAAATTCAAAATTTTTCATAATTTTTTAACTATACATTCTCCATCAAATCACTCCTATTACGTAAAAAAAAAAAAAAGCAAAAAATAAGCATTAAGCAAGCTCTAAGTTGTGACCTAAAAGTACATACCGGTGACTATTAATTGTATAATTGTGGCCTTAATATATTTAATTAATAAAATTTATTTATTTATCACCTGAATTTTGAAACTTAAAACTTGAAAATTGAAGTGACCCATAGTTAATACTTGAGTTGTGAATTTTTCCCGTGTTTAATTCTTCAGAGAGAAGTTATTTGAGAGATCAATAAAGTTTCCGTGACCTTGAACTTTGAAGAGATTATTTGATAGTTATTCTCTTCGGTGGATGTGCAACGGCAACATAAATCATTTCATCGTATTTTTTAAAACAAATAGCTTGTTTTCTTTATATTTATGCATTGATTTTTTGTGATTGATTTGAAATTTCATTTGAGACTCGTATGTTTGATAGGAACGATCGTGTAATATTGAACAATATATATATTAAAAAAGAGAAAAATTATTCTTATTCATTTTATATTTAATCATGTTCGTACCATTTATGAAACAAAAATGTGATTGCGCTATACTATAGTCATTAGAAATTAATCTTTATAAACGTCTATACTTTTTTCATAGATCTACCTCCTATTAAAATTGTCTATATGAAACGTGATAATGACCTAAGCCAATATAAAATAAACATAACTCTAAGCCAAACATGCTGGGGAAATCATCCTCCGCTGAACCCATAAAAACTATGATGATTAAGATGACACTTGTAGTAGAAACGTTAGGTGTGCAAGGCTAGCCCTTTGAACATAACATGTGTAGGACTTTCGCAATATATAAAAGTGAGAATCATGATTACTTGTGGCACTATATACATTTAATAAACTAATTAGAGACCCACCTTCAATGTCAAACTTAATAGTCAAATATATAATCTCTATTAGAAAATATAGAAGCAAATAAATAAAGGTGGGGTCCACTCTTTGTGAGTTTTCTCGTGAAATTCTGTGGGAATATTTTTGTACATGGGGGGAAAATGCAATAAATAAAGGTGTATAGTTGTCAACCTAGCAGCTTCACTGGGTGCATCAAATCATCATACAAAATATAATCATTTCATCAGTTATAATTTATTTCAACCACACTATTACTACTACTCACTAGCTAGAACTAGAAGCATTAAAAAAAAAAAAAAAACTATATAAACTTAATTAGATAATGTTACACTATCAGTGTTGCTACAATACTAAAGAGCTGTAATTACTTTCTGTGGGTCCTCTACTCCATCAAGTGGTGGAGTATGCAATGAAGAAGATATTGGATTGTAAGAATACCATCTGGACCAGAAAATGTAGTTGAAGAAATTGATGAGACTAAGTGCAGCCAGCAACCAATAGAAAAGGTCAAGTCTGTCCTTGTTCAAGTCATTCTCACTCAGCCACCCAGTACTTGATCCTGATGATGTTATTTTATTCACTAATGAAACTAAAAGGGAACTCAAATAAAATCCAAATGAGTAAGATGAGTAAGTCATGGCTGTTAAAAAAGACTGCATTCCGTTGGCTTTTATCGACTGTTTGTAAAAGAACTCGACTAGACCCACAGCAGTGAACATTTCTGAGAGCCCGAATACCAGAAACTGTGGAGCTATCCAAAATATGGACAAAGTTTTGTTAAACTTTGTTGCATTATTTCTTCTCTTGTTCTCGATTAATGCAGCCGAAACCATTGAGAAAGTTGCAATAAAAAGCCCTGTTCCAACTCGTTGTAGAGGTGAAATTCCTGAATCCTTCCCTGTGATTTTCCTTGCCATTGGTACAAATGCAGTCTCATAAAGAGGGACCATAAATATAAGCATCATGTAAGGTATTGATTGGAGAGATGCTGGTGGGATTTGAAATTTTTTAGTAAGATGAGTATTCATGGCTGTGCCTTGTTGAACTGAAAATGTTTGGAGTTGAGCCAAAATTGTGTTGAAGATTATTGTGCATGCGAAGATTGGAACGACGGATAGGAGGATTTTCACTTGCTCCACTTGTGACACTGTGCATAGCCTCCAAGGACTTTCATCATTCATCTCGTTTCTGATGCAAGCTTTGTCAAGGAATCTGAAAAATTAATTTTCAATTTTTTAAAACTTCAAAAAATAATTGATTATCAAACACAAGGAAATATAATACATATTCATGCATGAGAATAACCTGAATTTTTGTGTATGGATTAGATTTCTAGTGGTGAAGTTTGTTAACATATTTTTTTGGTTTCCATGCAGCATCTCAGCATTTGAAGGACTGATCTGTTTTCTCTTCTTTATTGCAGCTACAAAAACCTTGAAGTTCAAGAAATATCAAAAAGAACATTAATTAAGAGTTCATTGTTACTTAGTATAATCTCTATAAATTAATAATTTCGTTAAATTTATAAGATAATAAATTAAGAGGCGAGTATAAATAAAGATATACATACTTGGGCAATTGGTGTGAAAATAGTTCCTCTTGGTCGCTGGTTCCTGTAAATAAAGGATCCTGATATCAAGCACATCAATCCCATGGCCATGGCAGCCGTAGAAACTCCAAATCCAACGTCCATTCCTGAGTGCGTTTGAACCCAAACTAAGATGGTGAGTGCCACAAGCTCACCGGTGCAGAAAGCGAAGTAGGCACAATTGAAGAAAGTGGAAAGTTTTTTTGATTGCTTCAAATCATTATTATTTCTGAACTGATCAGCTCCATGAGAGATTATATTAGGCTTCAAACAACCACTCCCTACAGCTACTAAGTAAAGTGCCCCATAAAATATCCCCGCCTTGTACCCTTTCGCTTCCTCACAGCTGCTGCTCACTTTCATCATGTTGCACTGTGCCGGCCGGAGTTGCACAACATGGGCTTGAACTGACAATAAGATGAATCCCTGCTAACCAACATAGGGTTAAAACACTCTATGATCGTATAATAGAGAGGGTTAGGGTTAGAGAAACATACAGAGAGCTCAATAAAGCCAGAAATCAGCATAGTCCAGAAGCTCCCGAGATAGGAGTCAGAGAGGAAGCCACCAAAGAGAGACAGGAGAAAAACAGTTCCAATGAAGTTTGTCACTGTGTTAGCAGATTTCGATAAAGGGAAGTGCATCTCATTGAACACATAGGTGATAAGATTATTCCCAACTGCAGCAATTGCCATCATCTCAAAAGCTTGAAGCCCTACAGCTCAGTGCCCACCAACACATAAATATTTATTACTGTAAATATATAATATAAGCACTAACTAGCTACTTATAATATATGATGAACATTAAAACACACAACTCTCACTACCCTTAATCTTCCACCAGATACAGTGAAGTCTAAATTAGAGTGAGAAAAAAACCTAATACAAAAACAGCAGCAGTCATTCCACCATGTTTATTAGGTTTGCAAGGTCTTCCTCTCCAATCAACAGCTGTGTCCTCCATACGTGTATTTTTCGCTTCTTCTTCTATGCTGTTTAAGTATAGATATATTGCTAATGTTTCCTCTTTATTTGACACAAGAATCTATTCCTTTTTTACAAATCTAAAAAAAAAAATTATATTGTATGTTTTCAAGAACCAAACCCTAAAACTTTTCTTGATCATAAAGGTTCTTTGGTGATTCTGAGACGATCTAGCCTCAGTATTTATAATGTCCTCTTTTTCATCTTCTTTGCCTATACAAGTTGACTATGATGTAGTGGGGTGAGCCCACCAGCAACAAAATTCATTAAAAATAATCAAGCCACAGCCACCATGGTCACATATACCGATATACAGTATGTTTGCACCAATCTAATGTCCAATAATACCTACCCAATCAGAATTGGGAGTTTGGGGGAACCATCAACTGTTGTTGTCCCCCCATTCATGTACCCATTGCATGATCATTCTGGTTTTTGTATTGTAAATTTGTCTATAAATCCCTCTGTTTTGAGACATAACTTATTGATAGTGGAGCATTAATCCCCACTTTGTTATGTGCTTCTTTCTGTAATTGTAATCATAAAGTTGTTGAAATGAACCTTCTGACCTTGTTGGGAAGGCAGTTTCATTTTCTTCCTCTTCAAAACATTCAATATGATTTGAATTCCGACGAAATCATAAGGGCACAAGATTAGTGCTCCCCAATTCTCCTCAAGAGTTTATGGTTTATTACATTATATACGAGTATGCTTTGTTTTAATTATGCATAATTAAGATATTAATGAGATAAATAAATTGTCGATGACATAAGATGATTAATTAATTGATGTTAAATCATTAATTGAAGATCTAAAAACATAATTAAAATTGGAATAAGTATTATCTAAAAATAGCATTAATCACGAAAAATGTTTCTATAGTATAGCATGACAATTGAATTGTCAAGAGACTTGACTAACGAATAGCATGAGATACAAATGAAAGAATGTGACTAATTAATTAAATAGTTGATTGAATGCAGCTATAGATGAGATGGATTGTATACGTTTTTGGACCTTGTTTTGATTTTCATCGCTTAATTAGTCAATTTTGGTTTGTACCTTCAAGGACCAACTTTATTTAAATATTATAGTAAATGTAGCCAAATCACGCTTAACCTTGTTTTAATTTGCATTACTTAATTAGTCTGTCAATTATTTGTACATTAAAGATCGACATAGCGAGAACAACTGCAGGACGATTTTCTCTCTTCATTGTGTTACATACACAACCTCTCTCTAAGCAATCTGCATATATAACAATGAGTTGACTTCTAATTTAAGTTGAAAAGTGGATGGGACAGCTGTGTCACATATGAATATAACAAAATACTATAAATTAGGCGAAAAGGTGAAGAAAAACTTGGCATAATTAATTAATTGTCCATGAATGTGAGATTAAATGAAATGAATAAATATATTTATGCTTAAATTATGGATTTGATGGTGGTTGTAGTGGTAGTACTAGTGGTGGTGGTCATCTCATCATAGCTAGACACACAGTTGCCCTTTATTTCATTAATAGTGCAACGTGCTGTTAACATGTCAAATTTAAAGAACAGTAAAATTAAAAAAAAAAAAAAAGGAATAACGTAATAAAATAATTTTTTTATTTTTAGTTCAACAAGAATCTATTGCAAAGTTTTTTTTTTTTTAATAATAAAATAAATAAAGTACAATTTAAGAGGGGTTAGACCTGAAATAGCTCATTCTTGCTTTCATTTTCATTACTTTAAGGTGAATGTGTAAACTTGTGACCAGGCCATAAATTCAAAAAATTCATTACTTCATCTCCTGCGAGGCCAGCATAAGTATTAAGCCCGTTCGCGTATCTTCCAACTACAATGAATTTTTATATATAAAGAGATTGTTATAGAATGAGTAATCGCATGATGTTTCAATATAAGAATAGTTGTCGGTACCACTGGAAAATCTTGAATGCATTGGTGCTTAAAAGGTACGTACAAACCATTGACCCACTAAGCAACGGAAATTAAAACAAGGTTATTGACTACATTACTTGGATTGTTATAAAACAAGGCCAGACAGATTTCATTTATTGTGTGGATTGTTACTATTGTGGTGCATCGAATGAGGACACGAAATGAGATTCGAGTACAAATCTTTGTCAACCTTGGGAGAATGATGAAGATTAAAGACTGATTTTGACGTAGATGAAATATTACTCGCTTCAAATCATTATTATGTGTTTTTGTCAATTATAGTTATTATTTATCGCTGGTTTCCACCGCCATTGATAAATTCTGATATGGAGGAATATTGACAATTGGGAAGAAGGTAATTCTCATATATTTCATTCTCACGTTTACAGCAAATTGTATATACATTTATATGTAAACCTTAGAGCTATACATGGTAAATGGAACAACTAATGGAAGCAAACTATATATGGGTAAATATTTCCTTGATTTATGCTAATTATATACTGGAATTCTGCATGCTGTAATATTCTGTAATACTTCCCCTCAAGTTGGAGTATGGAGGTCCGTAATACCCAACTTGGATCGAAGAAGAACAAACAGATCACGTCCCAAAGGTTTAGTAAGGATATAGTGTGCTGTTGAGAGGTTGAGACATATGGGGGGGTAAGAAGTCCAAACTTAATCTTCTCACGGACCAGGTGGCAATCTAATTTAATGTGTTTGGTTCGTTCATGAAAAATTGGATTGCGGGCAATGTGGATGGCAACCTGATTGTCACAATGAAGGAGCATAGGTTGAGGATGGGGCACAGTGAGTTCTTGTTGAAGTAGGCGAAGCCAAACAAATTCACAAATGGTGGTAGCCATCGCACGATACTCAGCTTCAGCAGAAGAGCGGGAGACAGTAGTTTGTTTCTTTGTGTGCCAAGAGATGGGGCTGTCACCTAATTTGATGAAGAAACTAGTTGTAGAGCGGCGTGTGAGAGGACAACTAGCCCAATCAGAGTCACAAAAAGCAGAGATTTGAAAATTTCAAGTGGATGAGAAAAAGAGATCATAACCAGGAGTGGTCTTCAAATAACGGAGCAAGCGAAGAGCAGCATGAAGATGAGGAGCATGCATGAACTGACTGAGCATATTGACAGCAAAGGTAATATCCGGGGCGAGAAATGGTCAAATAGATTAGACGACCAATTAATCACCGATAGGAACTAGGATTGTCCATAAAGTCACCATCTGAGTTGTTGAGTTTGCAGCGTTGTTCCATAGGAAAGTAGGCAGGGCGAGAACCAAGTTGATCAGAGTCAAAAAGAATGTCCAAAGTATACTTCCTCTGATTTATAAAGATAACAATGGGAGATCGAGCAACCTCAATCCCTAAAAAATATTTAAGATCACCAAGGTCTTTAATGTTGAAACTCTGTGCAAGGTGTCGTTTGATGTGATTGATGGTAGATAGGTCATTTCCAGCAACTAAATTATCATCAACATAGATAAGGATAGTAGTAAATATTGTACCATGGGTTTTGGTAAAGAGACTATGGTCTGCCGCGGATTGACGGAAACCTGCAAGGATGAGGGTATGAGATAACTTCGAGTACCACTGGCGAGAGGCTTGCTTGAGACCATATAGAGATTTGTGGAGACGGCATACACGCGTCTCTCCCTCACGACAATATCCATGTGGGGGTTTCATGTACACTTCCTCATCAAGATAACCATGAAGCAAGGCATTGTGAACATCTAACTGTTGGATAATCCAATGTTTGGCTGCAGCTATGGCAAGAAGATAACGAACAGTAACAAGTTTAGCCACATGAGCAAATGTATCATTGTAATCAAGACTTTCTACCTGAGTGAAACCCTTGGCAACTAGACGAACTTTATAGCGTTCAATAGAACCATCTGAATGTAATTTTGTTTTGTAGACCCATTTGCAACCAATTGCCTTCTTTCCAGGAGGGAGATGTTCAAGAGTCCATGTATGATTAGCCTCCAAAGCTTGAATTTTAGAAGCCATTGCCCTTTTCCAGTGAGCCTCAAGGACAGCTAGAGATAAAATAGTAGGGTCCTGAATATTCTTGGAGATATGAAAAGCAAAATGTTTTGGTCTAAATTGGCGATATGAGATAAATTTGGTAAAGAGGGAACCGCACATGAGAAAGGTTGGGAATCAGATGATGAACGTGGGACCTCCAAAGACATATCCGAGAAAATATAATCCTGAAGGTATTCAGGATGAGTGATAGGGTGACGAGGTCTAGATGGTTGGGATGAGGATGCAGACGAGGTTGATGAGGTGGCAGTATCTGGGTTAGTGGCAGAACCATCATCATCTGGTTGTGAGGGATCATATTGTCCAATAGCTGGTAGGGAAGATGGAGGGGAAGATGAGGTAGAAATATTATTGGAATCATGTGGATTATTGGCCATGGTGGGTGATGATGTGGGATTACGGTAGTTCATGACGTTAGCAAAGGGAAAGACATATTCCACAAAGCCTACGTCACAAGATAGGAATATCTTCTTGCTTTGTAAGTCATAGACGCGATAGGTATGGGGAGTTTGAGAGAAGCCTAGAAATATGCATGAGGTACTACGGAGAGAAAACTTATCTCGATGAACATTTAAAGTGTGTGCACAACAGAGGCAGCCAAATACACGAAGATGATCATAGTTGGGTGTTTTGTTGAAAAGTAGCTCATATGGAGTTTTATTGTTGAGAGAAGGGATTGGTAAGCGATTAATTAAGTACGTAGCAGTGAGTGTTTCAACACAAGTGCGTTCATGAATGATGCCATGGTCAAGAAAGAAATGTTGCATGCAATGAGGAAAAAACTCTTGACCATTATCAGAACGAACATGTTTAACAAGGAAGTTAAATTGTGTGTGGACCATCTTAATAAATATGGTAAGACAAGTAAATGCATCAGATTTAAAACGCGTGAGGTAAACCCAAGTAATACGTGAGAAATCATCAACAATTGTAAGAAAGTAATTTGCATTAGTCATGGATGGTGTGGAATATCCGCCCCAAATATCGCAAAAAATGCGGTTAAAAATGAAATTACTTTTATTCTCAACCAATTTGAAATGGAGGCGAGTGTGTTTGCCTCGAATACAACTATCACAATTTTTAATATTATTGAAACTACATAAAGATTTTGGAATGGAAGAATATGAAGGATGACCTAAACGAAGATGCCATAGGTCGGGAGCAGTGGTATGACTGTTCGTGATTTGAAGTGCAGTTGGAATAAAATGTTGAAGATGATAAAGGCCTCTACGTTCTTCACCTATCCAAATCAGCGTCCTCGTGTGTTGGTCCTGAATTAAACAAACAGAGGAAGAAAAAATGACAAAACAATTAGACGATTTAGCGAGTTGACTAACTGAAATTAAATTATAATTAAAATTGGGAACAAAAAGAACATTAGAAAAACATAATTGAGAAGAAATTTGAATGTGGCACCATATGTGTAACTTAGGCCATGGAACCTGTAGGAAGAGTGACAAATTGAGAACAGGCCGAAACATTATGGGCTTTGGATAAATGAGAAATGGAAGCTATATAGGCTTAAGCCCTAGTATCAATTATCCAAGGAATGTGGGCAATAGAGGAAGCGATACCGGAGACGACATATACCGCATTGGCGCTGGGTTGCAAGAGTTCCATCAATTGCCTGTAGTGCTCATCAGAGAGGCCAGGGATCGCACTCGAGGAGGGAGGAATTAAAGCGGTAGACACCATATTTGTTGTGGGAGGCCGAGTACGGACTGTTCCGTGTGGTGTGCGTGGGGTTTGTTTGGGTTTGTTGGTATTCCAGTGGGCTAGGTAGCCAATAATTTCGAAGCTGGAGGATTCTTGGTGGCCATCCCTCCCGCACTTCGTGCATTTTTAACGGAATGGGCACGAAATCCATGGTTGCCTAGCGAAGAAAATCGCGCGATAGCCATGGCTGAATTTTCAGGGTTGGGCAGTAACGGAACTTGCAGGAGACGTTGAGTTTCTTCTTGATGAATGGTAGCATATGCTTTGGAGAGTATGGATAATGGGTCCATGGCAAGAATCTGGCTTCATATGTTGAAGAATGAATCATTGAGGCCCATGAGGAGTTGAAAAAGCCGTTCGGTGTTGGTTGTTCTTCGACCTTTTTGCGAGCATCACATGTGCAAGGATTTGGATCAGTTAGAGCATCGATTTCATCCCATAATCCTTTAATTGAGTTGTAATATGTTGTGATGGACATGGCATTCTGTTTGAGGTTAGCCAAATCACGTTGAAGACGGTAGAGATAAGGGTGATTACTTTGGGAAAATCGATTGTCCAAATCAGCCCAAACATCAGACGATTTGTTACAATAAATCAAGCTCTGTCGAAGTTGTTGGTCGATAGAATTTAGGAGCCAAGAAAGGGCCATATCACTGCAACGATTCCAAAGGTTGGCAAGTTGGGTGTCGGATGGTTTCTGTAAAGTACCATCAACAAAACCTAGTTTTTTTTTGGCATTGAGGGCCATATGCATTGAGCGTTTCCAGGCGGTGTAGTTATCTCCAATAAGAAGGTCAGGAACAAGCACAACACTAGGATTGTCGATAGGGGTTAAGAAATACAAGGATGTGAGATCATTGATCAATTATAAAGGTGTGGAGGATGTGGAATCATACATTGTGATGGTCTGGCTCAATGTTTACAGAACTTAGTGAATTCGGAGGAGGCCGTAAGAAGAGGATTGCTCTGATACGATGATAAATTCTGATATGGAAGAATATTGACAATTGGGAAGAAGGTAATTCTCATATATTTCATTCTCACGTTTACAGCAAATTGTATATACATTTATATGTAAACCTTAGAGCTATACATGGTAAATGGAACAACTAATGGAAGCAAACTATATATGGGCAAATATTTCCTTGATTTATGCTAATCGTATACTGGAATTCTGCATGCTGTAATATTCTGTAATAGCCACTGCAATGGACTAAATGGTTTGGAGGATATTGAACATTATTTTAAAATTTTAAAAGTTGAGACTAAATTTAGAATTAGAGAAATAAACATAATTTCCACTATTTGATTATCCCGATGGAAAAAAAAAATAGTATCTATGAAACTTTAATATGACTTCTTGAAATACTAAAAAAATTACAACCTTTTTAGAAATTAGGTCTTCATAAATAATAAAAGAATTTTAGAAATAAATTTGATCACTACAAGAAATTTATATTTTCCCTATAAAATTTTGGAAGACAAATTGAGATTTGAAAGCGGGTGTACTTTTCCCCCGCAAAAATGAACAAGATTACAGTTCCACCGCTTTCAATCAGCCATCAACCGTCAAGCCCACTAACCTAACGATCAAAATCAGTGCCAGAGACAGCTTAGAGTTTTCGTTTATTGATTTGTATTTGTTGAGTAGTTATTGATTTGCAGGGAAATATTGTGAAATGTAAATTTGGCTATTCGGTTGCTATAAAATCGTCAATTGAGTTACTATCAATTCATTTATTGGGTTATAGGGCAATACCATGGATCTACAGTAAAGTGAAGGTAAACTCGATTGAAAATGTTATAGGTTCAAAATTATCATAATGTTTTATTTCCTTAACTTTTGATTAAAACAGTGCTTGAAGCAATTTATTAGATGAAATCTGTGTTCTGTGTATCCCTTATTGGCTATGGTTTCTTATTAACTTGTTCCTCATTTTGAATTTTATTAACTCTTTTGACTAATCTCACACACCTTCTAAATCCACGCATTCAGAATCCAAATAACAAGAAACATATCCCAAATGCGATTAGTGTTTGGTTAATGTATTTCCCATTTTGTAATTGATGATTTTATAAAACTTATGTTAAATTCATTGACGATGTCTGTGTTGTCGAAAATTCGACTATCTGAATCGAAAGAACAAATAAAATGAGCAGAAAAAATGAAAAGATGAAAATGAAGCGAGGTATGTCAAAACAAATCTCCTTAACATAGATTTCGCCCCCCAATAAAAGTGCAAATGGATTATGGACATCAGTATTCTAAGATACAACGTTCATTCCAAAATCAATACTGCACAATACCAACCTTGTAGGTCGAACCAAAGAAAGATCGTATTCGAACGGAATAACCATGAATATTTTTTTTTCTTTTGAAAGAACAATGAATTTAGAAATCAATTGAATTTTAATTGATTTGGTGTACTAAAAAACGAATTTGGAGGTCTGTTGCGTTTTTTTTATATCGCAAGCGTACGATATAGTAACAAGTAATATAGTGGACTTTTGAGTCCGGATTATCGTTCCCACTAGGACTATACTTTAGACCTTAAT
>CAIGRB010003259.1:195889-224920 GCA_903798255.1 Fraxinus quadrangulata | reverse complement strand
CCTTAAAAATGTATTGTTCCCTTTGAAAATTCTATTTATTATACTATCGAATTTTTATTTTATTTTTCTTTTAATACTACTAATAAAATATAACCTTACTAATAAAATTTAAAACCCTGATCTACGAGAGCAACGAACATGACATTCAAGTCAAATCTATAAAGAAATTTTGCTATTTTCATATATTAATTATAAGGTAACTATCGACCACAAATTCTTTGAGAAAAATATTTGAAAAAATAAAATAGGAGGATCATATCGATATTAGTTTACTCTTGAAAGCATCAAAACAAAGAGCATTTCATCATCCTTAGTAGAGGCCGTGCAATGTGCATGGACATGATAGCAAGGGTGGATGTAGGGGGAGTTGGGGCTTGGACCGGGCTCGGTCCCCAACCCGTTTAGTTTTTTTTATGTTTTTTATATTAGTCAAACTTAAATTATTTTTTTAATCCGATCATAAATCTGTCCCTACATGATATTGGCATTGAGGTTGCGGAATCTTCGAATTGTGTCCATTCATGAATAAAAATGAAACATTCAATTGAAACCTTACTAATCCACACAAATCCGAAGTAACCATGACAGTGAACCCCACGAAAATGGTCTTGATTAAGCAGAAAAACCCTATGTAGGGTTTGTAAATACTTTACATTAATTTGCATCAGAAATTTGACCTTTTTTGCACCATTCCGACCGTATTTATCAAACATATCAAGTAGTAATTTATTTTCTTTGTTTTGTATATTATATTCTGCTCTATTGACAGTAGACCTAAGACTTTTAAGAGAATAAAACAGAAATTTATAGAGTAACAAAACTTGAATGCCAAAAATAGAAGTTGAACACAAGCAGCACACGACATGGATCCATTTGACAGGATTTTTATAAAGTAAAAAATTATTTTTGAGATCAAGAAATTACTTTCGAACATTTTTTTGATATGCTCTGTAACTCTTCCAAAAAAATCAAAAGTAGAAATTCTGTCAAACAGGCTCATAATAATTTTGTTTGTAATTGAAGAAACCGCTAAAGATTTGGTTAAACAGAGGTAAAACTCATGTATTTGAAAAAATTCTTCTACATTAAGAGTCCATTTGATTGCAAGAATGAAATTAGGTAAAAAGAAAATGAATTTCAGGGAATTGAATTGCCTAAAACTTGTTTTACTGAGAATTGTCAATTAATTATGTTTGATTGGTATAATTTTTCACCTGAAAAATATTAAAATTTTGAATATTTTGATATTCGTTTGACTTTGTTTTTCATGAAAATTGTCCATTAAAAGGATATAATTTATTTTCATTGCGAAATTTTATTATTTTTTTTAATTCAAGAAAAAAAAGTTACATATAAAAGTTTTTCCTCAAAAACCAAGAAAATGTGGAAAACGAATTCCGTGAAAAATTTAATCAATCAAATATGCAAAAATGTGGAAATAAAATTTAATTTTCATTTTTCATGGAAAATAAAGTCAAATCAAACAGTGCCTAAGCAAAATCAGAAGTGCTGTCAAATGAGCTCTTAATAATTTTGTTCGAAATTGAAGAAACAGTTGGCTAGCTAGAGGCAAAGCTCACGGATTTGAGCCTGCCTGCACTTGTATATATTACTTGATATCATAAAAAGCTGCTACTTGAATTAAAAGACACAATTTTAGTCCCGAGGGATTCCCCATTTTTCATTGCACTAAAATTATATTTCTAAGCAACACTTTTTCCGCAATCCTATTCTTGTCGTTACAAAATATTTTTTTCCAACTTTTTTCTTAGGGTAATTTAAAGAGTTCTCGTAGAACTAAAAGTGAAATAAAAACAGAAAAATATCCTTCGGGTATAAAAACCAATTGGATGGCAACGTGAGCTACACGTATAATACAAGAACCCTTCTAATAAAGAAAAAAATAATAATAACAATTTTAAAAAGTTTATAATAATCGATAAATCGAATCCCATACATCGTTCTTTGTTTTTTTCCCAAGTGTTGCTAATGACTCTTGGAAGGTAAGAATAGACAAATATTCCTAGTGCTCACATCCCATGACCAAAAATTTGTTCATAACATGCCCAAATTCATTCATTCTCACAACTGAATTATTTAATTATTAATTTAGTCTAAGATTGGTTGAGATCTATCATGTCTTGTTGTAGTGGATATGTTGAAATTTTCATGTGACAATGTTTGGTCTAAGCCTAAACCCTAATCTTATGCATTTTTAGTCGAATTGAACAATGTTGTCTTGTCAAAAATCTATTCCCCAATCCTCGTGATTTGTCAAGTAATTTTATCTTCTTAATATCAATCATCTTTTAACAAAATTATGATACTTACTAATAGTCGGACAAACGCAACTTAGAGTCGTTGATGTAACATTTAAATGAATACATGTAACTTCTATGTTGAAACTTTTCAATATTGTGTTGTCGTTGATGTAACATTTAAATGCATTGATTTGATGCGTTAATTAAATTTTAATCATTTATTTTTGCTATGGATATGATAGACGGGCCACACTGTTCTTCCGTAGCTGGAAAGAGGAAACTTTGTTCGGGCCCTCAACCCACTTCTTGTGGGTTAATGAGGCCCAATTTGGGTTTATCCATAAAGTAAGAAATATTAAAAAATTCTATTTATTATACTATCGATTTTTTTTTTTCAAATACTACTAATAAAATATAACCTTACTAATAAAATTTAAAACCCTGATCTACAAGAACAACGATCATGACATTCAAGTCAAATCTATCAAGAAATTTTGATATTTTGATATATTAATTATAAGGTAACTATCGACCACAAAGAAATTCTTTGAGAGAAAATTCATTCATAGTGTGGCTAGTGTATTCGTTTAATAGATTTTCAATTTGAAAAATCAAAATAAGATCATATCGATATTAGTTTACTATTGAAAGCATCAAAACAAAGTGCAATTCATCATCCTTAATAGAGGCCATGCAATGTGCATGGACATGATGGTAGGGGTGGATGTAGGGGGAGCCGAGGGTCGGACCGGGCTCAGTTGGGTTTATGCACATTATTTAGAAAAAAATGCATTTTATAATGTAATGTGATGTGATGAACATACGTAATTAGAAAATAAGAAAAATTTTTGGATTTACATGTAATATTATTTTATTAAAGAATACGTGAATGAAAATAAGTATTGCAAGAACGAATTTTGAGAAGAATGTGGATCAAACATGAGCTTAGTTTTTTATTTGTGCCAAACTTAATTTTTTTTTTTTTAATCCGATCCTGAATCCGTCCCTATATGATGGTATTGGCATTGAGGTTGTTGAATATTCGAATTGTGTCCATTCATGAATAAAAATGGAACATTCAATTGAAGCCTTACTAATCCACACAAATCCGAAGTAACCATGACAGTGAACCGCACGAAAATGGCCCCGATTAAGCAGAAAACCCCTATTTAGGGTTTGTAAATTCCGATTAATTTGCATCAGAAATTTGACCTTTTTTGCACAATTCCGACCGTATTTATTAAACATATCAAGTAGTAATTTATTTCTTTGTTTTCCATATTATATTCTGCTCTATTGACAGTAGACCTCAGAATCAGAAATTTATAGAGTAACTGAACTTGAATGCCAAAAATAGAAGTTGAACAAAAGTGGTGCACGACGTAGGGTCCATTTGACGGGATTTTTAAAAAGTCAAAATCTATTTTTGAGATCAAAAAGTAACTTTCGAACATTTTTTGAAATGTTTCGTAACTCTTCCACAAAAAATAAAAGTAGAAATTTTGTTAAACTCATAATGATTTTGTTCGTAATTGAAGAAACCGCTAAAGAGTTGGTTAACCAGAGGTGAAACTCATGTATTTGAAGAAATTGTTCTATAATAAGCAAAATCAGAAGTGCTGTCAAATGAGCTCGTAATAATTTTGCTCGAAGTTGAAGAAGCAGTTGGCTAACCAGAGGTGCAGCTCACGGATTTGAGCCTGCCTGCACTTGTATATATGATTTGATATCATAAAAAGCTGCTACTTGAATTAGAAGACACAATTTTAGTCCCGAAGGATTCCCCATATTTCTTTTAATAGAAAAGGTGAATACACGAATGTGTTAGGTTTGTGATCCAAATTCGATTGTTTTTTTTTTTTTTTGAAATATTGTTTCCTTTATTTTACGCATTTTCACCTCATTTCCATCTCTAGAGCTATTTCTAGGATTTTGCATGCACGCCTATAAATATTAAACTCTTATTTACAAGTTCTGTATTACAGAAATTAGAACAATCGTGAGAAACACAATTATTGTAATTCTTTCTTCATTATAGTTGAATAAAATCTCTAATTTCTCCACCAAATTAAATTATTATTTTTGTGTTCATGTTGTTGTTATGATCAGTACTTTATATCGTGTCATATAGCCTCCTTTTGCCCCCAAAAGTGGTATCAGAGTTTTGATTTTTTGATTTGTTTGAGGCTCTTGTTCTTGATGATAATCATGAAATATGAAATTTCGCTTTTAGATTGCAATAGTAAATTCTAATTGTGGCAGATGAAGATACGAGCTGTACTCGTGCACATGGATTTGGGTGATGCATTGTTGGAATTTAATAAGATATCCTCAACATGGTCGATGAAAGAGAAACAATGTGAAGATCGAAACACTTTCACAAATTCATCTTTATCTTTCGAATAATATTCTTCAGAACGTTTTGAAGGAGAAAACGACTGCTGCATTGTGGTTGAAGTTTGAACAATTGTGCACAACTAAAAGTCTAACGAGCAAATTGCACCTTGAAGCAACGTTTGTACGCTCATAGCATGACCAGAAGGCAAATATTGGGATGATCACCTGGTTGTTTTTAAAGAAATCATCGATTATTTGGAGAGTTTAGAGGTAAAATATGATAAACAAGATTTAGCCTTAATTCTTTTGTGTTTGTTGTCTGCATCGTTTAAAGATATGATTTTATATAATCGTCATACTTTCACCATTGAAGATACGTATGTTACTTTATTTTCAAAAGAGATGATGAAACATCTGATTGAATTTGAGGTTAGATATGGAGATGACCTTTGTTTATGGTAGTCACGAAAGTGACAAATCAAAATCTAATTTCAGTAATCAATTTTGTTTTTATTGTAAGAAGAAAATACACATAAAGAGGAATTGTAAAAAGTTGCGGAATAAACGAAATTTGATTACAAATCAGAAGGGAGAGTAATCAGAAACTAAATTGGTTATAAACTAATTATTAGTTTAACCACGTGAGATACAATTAAAAGTTATGGCATATTGTAGATTGGAGAGTGGAGACTATGTTTATGTTTCTATTATGGCCCCTTTCTCCCATTTCTAAAGATAAAATGGCATTTAGCGAAAGAAGTGCTAAAGGTATCGGGTCATTCTAAATTATTGAAGAGCTTGCCGCCTCTACATAGCGCTTCACTTTTGATTTTTTTTGGAACAGTTAAAAATTACTTAATGGAATGAGTGAGAAGCCTTGTCGTACCGAATATTTGGAATTTCATCTACAAATTAACAAGTGAAAAAGTTCATGATTTCGACAGAACAAAAATATCTGACTTTATGCTAGTTAAAGGTCGAGATATTGTTGGCATCTAGTTGAGGAATTTTTCCATGCCACTCGGCTCACCAAAAATTCATAACCTCGATAGCTCAGTGACTGCTATTCATTTGGTCTATGCCTCTTATTATAGCAGGTTTATTATCATCATTCATGTATAAAAATTTTACGCATAAAGACTTGAATGTAGATAAACAACAACCCGCATCTAAGAGACGCATTTCTCTGTTCTACTTGTGATCTATTTCATAATTTTACTTCGTTTGACAAACTTTAAAACGGTCAACTAAAAGAACCTTTATCGAGCAACAAGTTCGTAAAAGACGAGCACTCAAAAGATGTATACGATATAAATTAGCCCCTGTTTGGGCTACATTTTATCAAGAAAATACATTTTGGAATATTAAAAAAGTTGGATAATGTGATTGAAAAATAAGAAAAAGTTCTAAATTTGCGTGTAAAATTATTTTATAGAAAAATGTGTGATTAAAAATGGTTATTGAAAAAATGAATTTTGAGAATAATAGGACGGGCTTAATTCTATACACGTGCGTGAGATACGGGAGCACGAGTAGATACTTCCTTGGAACTTTGGATCTGGTGCTAAACCTGGTAGGTTTCATTGGAACCCTATCACCCCCATCACCCATCTTTATTATTTTTTGTTGCCTCCATTTCATCCCATTCAGGATAGGATTTTGAGAGGACATATGATTGATTCAATAAACTACTAAACTTTATCAAATTTGTATTGTAGTATTTTTATTTTCCTGTTTAGCTAATAATAAATTTTCACGCATGAAAACCCTACAAGAACATAATTAACCAAAATACCCTTAAAACTAATAGAATAAAATAAGTTTATTAATGCTAAAGAAAATAAAAAATGAATGACTAGTGCCAGAAAAATGTTACAAGTCGTAGAGTGTATGTACCTTGCAAATTACCTTTTTTGTGAGCACGTTCTAGTTCGTAAAAATGTTATTGTAACTCATGCGCTGCATCGATATCGCCTAAAAAGTTAAACTGTTAAAGATAGAATGAATTATTCATTTAAATTATATCTCCAACAATTCCAAGCTTTAGTGAAAAGACTTCTCTTTGTGGGCTAGGATGATTCCTTACAAAATATACAAGTGAAATCATTCCATGCATGTATATACTTGGCTTTCTCCAATAGAAGCATAAAGATGGAAAAGAAAAAAAACTGATAGAAAATTAGTGGCACTGCCTGAATAGTTAATTTTCTGTTGAATTAGTAGACATTAGAAAGTGATTGAAGTATTGAGATAAAGACAGATCCCATTTGGTTTTGGCATAGGACCACCATGGGTCATTGTATGTCATTGGTTCACCCCACCCCACCCCACCCACATATATCTATATTATATTTTCACAGATAAAGTAGTGGGCCGGGCCTGGCCCAAAGGGGGATAATGGAAGTTGCCTTCATCTTCTCTGTACTGGTTCCACTAATTTCATACATGCTATCTTTGGTATCACTGCCCTCAACTGATTTAGGGTTTGAATTTTAATGAATTAATTTCATTATTCAACTAAGCCATGATAAGAATGGGTTATGTCAAAGTCCCTTACTTGCAACAGAGAAATGACCTAAACAACAAGGCACTATTACTTAGCATTTTTCAACTAATAAAAGATTGATTTCAAGGAAATTAGGACAAGGATATATTTGTGAGATGTGACAATTTTCAAAAAAATTCATTTATTTATCCCATTTGTTATTGCATATTTGACAACTTTTGTCAAATCTCAACCTATCATATTTATGATGAAATAAAATCAAATTGAGGTTGTTAATATATATGAATAATTCTAGTTGTACATCAAAAAATGTACACAAGGATGTACACCCCCCCTCATATGGGGGTGGAACCCACTTGTGTAAAAAAAAAAATTATTCAAAAAGGCCCCACCCCCATATGAGGGGGGTGTACAACCCCGATGTACATGATGATGTACTATTAGCAAAATCGAAGATATATAGTCACTATTTGGTGATGATTAAAATTAAATTTTTAGTAATTTTGATAAAAGTTTTTAAAATGTATGATTAAAAAATTGTGGGATCCACAAAAATATGTGGTTAATATTAATTATTTGACTTTACCTTAAATTAAACTCAGATTTGAATCCGACCCAAACAAACTATTACTCACTTAATAGCCCTTAGTCTGTGCACTAGGTTGACATCATCTAGATGATGAAGATTAAAATTAAATTTTTAGTAGATTGTTATAGAAGTTTTTGAATTGTGTGATTGAAAAATTGTGAGGTACATAAAATATGTGGTTAATATTAATTATTTGACTTTAATTTAAATTAAAATCTATTTAAAGCAATACCAAACAAGAGCCTAATATCTTATTATGATAACTAAGTAATGTCATTATCCTAGCTAACATAGATATTTTGCAACATTGGTAATGTTAGTGGCTATAACAAGACCTCACATTTGTCATTTTATTAATGACAAACCTACCAAATTTGACTTATTATCTCTTTTACGGGGAAACACGACGCTGTTAATTATATGATATAAACTCTCAACCCTATGCTTATTATTCGTTTACCTATAAAATACGTTATTATATTCTTATACTTAAACCGTAGCATCAAAGAACGTAAATATGATAATCGAAACGATCAATCATATATTTATCCCCCATTTGAGAATGATTAAAATCGTAAGTCAAAATTAACAATTAACTTTAATCATATATTTAATGAGATACATAATTTTTCAACTACACATTTCATTAACTTTATTCTATTAATCACAAACTTAATCAACTATTGTATCAGTTTTAGCAGCCAAAAGCTGTTATTTTATTCATACAATCAATCCATGAAATCAAATGATATTCGGAGCTTAGCCCAATAAAATTTGACTAAGAAAGAAACATTATGGTATGAAAATGATATAAAATCTCCCCTGGATTATGTTTGTCGCCTGAAAAGGATCGTGTAGACTATATACACCTTGAGGTCCTCTAATATTATCCTATAATACCCTATTTTTAGTTATTTTTTAAGGAAAAGTTGGGGCTTTAATTAAAAAGTTGGTTTAATTTATTTAATAGGAAAAATTGTAGCAACGATCTCTAACTTTTTCATTTTTTTTAAACTTTATCATAACCTTCAATTTGTGTCAGCGAAGGTCCCTAACCTTTTATAAATATGCAGCTAAGATCCAAATTGATGGAACAGTTTGACCTTTAGTTGACCAATATTTTACACAAAATTGATATTTTCATCATTTTAGGTAGTGACATTTTCGTCAATTCCATGACAACATTATATTTTTCAATATAAATAAATAAATAAATAATCAAGCAAGAGGTTATCTTCCCCACCCCACCCTGTAGGTTGTGATTTTGCATTGAGTCCGTCAGCAAGGGAAGAAATTCCGGGGAATTAGGTGGCCGATGGTTGTTCTAGATTGGCTGGCCGTCGACTTGTGTTGATTTTGATCTTCTATGATTTTTTTATTAAATCTTTTTTCTAGTTTTATGTAGATGTTCGATGATCCTCTCTAGAATCCGTTTTTCAAATGTTTTCTAATTTTGATGTTCGATAGTTTTTCTTTTCGTCGTGTCATAGATTCTTCCTCTTCACAATGGAAAAGCTGGATTTGACGGTTTGATGGTGATGGCTTTGATTTGATGATGGCGGCGACAATTTAAGGTTTACGGTGGTGGTAGCCAGTTGATTGGCTGACGGTGGTGAGTTTTCTGAATTTGGTTTTGGGGTGGAAGTGGGTGATGTGAAAAAGAAAACTGATTTGAATTTTTATTTTTAGATTTAATTATCCCTTATTATATAATTGTTTTTATATTGCAAAATATAATGTTGTCATGGAATTGAAGCAAAAATCCCCACTTAAAATGATCAAAATATCGAACTTTTGCAAAATATTGGTCAACTAACTTTTGCAAAAATTGAAAATGTTAAGGACTGTTGTTGCAATTTTTCCATTTAATATTTATTCTATTTTTGGTAAGACTAACAAGCCCTTAATATCTGCACAATCTTTAGCTAAGGTTTATGTAATTACACTAATTATGTTGCTCACGCAATCATAACAGACACAATCTACGTGGTAAGTCGAATACAACTACGATTAAAAAATTATTTTGAACACATTTAAATAATTTTTTTTAGAAATGCTTTATTTAGTTATAAGATTTATTTTTAAAAAAAAAATGGAATAAGATAACTTTCTCTCTTATAGGAAGTAGAAAAAAAAAGAAGAAGCCCTACCAAACAAGCCTTGAATAGGCTTGAAGCATTTAATTTCCTTGGCTTAGATATGAAATAAAATATGTGAATTTAACTTCATCTTTAATTAATATCAAATAACAGAACCATGATATTGCATCGAAGATGTCTTCAAAGTAAATACCAAATCAGTACACCTATCGTTTCTATACTAAATTAATTATATTTTCTTAATCAAATGCTACTCTTGATTTGATCTTGCCAAGAAGGGCATCGATTCGAGACATGGAGCGTTTGTGCATCGAAACCCAATATAGCCATGCCCGAGCTAACAAGTAACACAAATTCCTCATTTTTTTATTTTTTATTTCAATGGTCCTATCAATGAATGAAGTGAATTGAAGAAAAAATAATTTATTGTCATTGTCAAAATTAATGATGAATATATTACTCAATTTGTCAAGGTTGCATATTTAGGTTGAATAAATAAAATTTAAAAAATATATGAAGCCCATGTTTGAGTTCCATTCTTTAAAAACAATTTTTTCTCCAAAATTATTTTCAATAAAATATTTTTACACGAAAATCCAAATTTCTCCCTACTATTTAATCACATTCCTAAAAAAACCACTATTTCAAATTCATTTTTCCTAAAAATGGGACTCAAACACACCCTTAGCCCCTGTTTGAGATCCTTTTTTTTTTTTTTTTTGAAGTGTTTGGGAATAATGATTTTTTTGGAGAATGTGTAAGGAAAATTTTTGGGCTTATATTATTTTATGAAAAACTATGTAATTGAAAATAAATTTTGAAAAAAAATGAATTTTAAAAAAATGGGGACCAAACAGGGATGGTATTTTTGAGAAACAAGTAAAAAAATTCGAAAAATTCAATAATGAATTTGAGAAGAAAGCTCAATGAGGGCTTGAATGCGGCTACTAAAACATGCTCACGTGGCTAGTCATGTGAAAATGGCCCCACCCAACATGGACTCTGGTTATGGTTACATCCGATGGCTCTTTGCCCCATGTTCCCTCCCTTTCATTTATCTTCCTATTTATTCCACCGGTTCACGACCCGATTCCGACAGTCATTGGTAGACCCGAACCGGCCAATTTTTTCTCCATTTATATACACCCCTACAATTCCTACTCTTTAATCTCCATTTACATATTTCTCTAGGTTGCATGTTGGTTTGAGAGGACCTAAGTTAGGCCACTAGAAGTGCAGAAAGCTACCTAATCTTGTTAGTACAAAACTACATAGCTATCACCTTTGTTAAAGCATATTTTTCACTTATTTGAAGTGGTTTTTGAACTTTTGATCACTCTTTTGAAAAAGACTTTGCTAATGAATAGAGGGGCTTTACCGGAGATGATACACTGCCTCACCATTCCGGCTAATATCGCCGGAAATAATGGTGGTGCTGGTATTGCAATGAGAGTGCTCGAGAGACAACGGACGAATATGAAGTGGCAACAGGAATCAGGTACTCATCTGAATGAGGATTATCAGTTGAGTATGTTTTGTGTACCTTCTGTTGAAGATCAACAGTTTCAAGGTTTGGTTGAGAGTGATCAAGGCATTGGAGAACTCGTGGCTCAGGCGATAAAACCAGACCCGGGTATAGAAGATGGAAGGAATAATTTTTGCAAAGCTGAGAGTAGTTTGAATTATGCTAGTCGTGTATATGGAAATGGGTCTAAGTTTGAAATGAATTACCCGATTCCAAGAACCGCCAGCTGCCCACCAGCAGTGGCTGCTGCAATGCCAGAGGCGGCAGCAGTTGCTAACAAAGGAAAGGAGGCGGCCCTGCTGGAAAAGCTGTGCTCTGCAGCCGGAAAAGAGAGTTTCAAGAAGAGGAAGTCCTATAAGACTAGGGATCTTAAGGTGAATATCCCGCAATACCATCTCTATTACTTCTGATGATTTGCTTACTGTAATTTCTATTATTAAATGCTACTTAATTTCAAATTAAGTGTTAATCAAAACTTTTGGGACATAATCAGGTCGTTGCAGAAGAACAAAGCAGAGAGAAAAAAGCCAAGGGATATATAGAAGAAGAGGATTCTAAGATCACAGAGCAAAATAGCAACAGTACGAGCACCACCACCACCACGACTAGTAACAACAACAACAAAGAAACTTCTGCCGATAATTCGAAGGGAAGTTCAAAGCTCTCTGAGATTCCAAAGCTCGACTACATTCACGTTCGAGCACGACGTGGGCAAGCCACTGACAGCCACAGCTTGGCAGAAAGAGTATGTTCAACTTCAACTGATATGTTTTAAATATTTTCTATTTACATATTGTGCGTTCTACACAGTAAATGGTGTTAATTATGCAGGTAAGGAGGGAAAAAATTAGTGAAAGAATGAAGTACCTGCAAGGTCTAGTACCTGGATGCAATAAGATCACTGGGAAAGCTGGAACGCTGGACGAAATCATCAACTACGTCCAATCTCTTCAAAGACAAGTAGAGGTACAACTATCAATGATCGTATTTCATCACATATTCGTGTATATGCACAAATATTGAAATTAGTGTTCTATCTTCGTGACAGTTCCTCTCCATGAAACTCGCTGCAATCAATCAAAGCCTTGAATTTGACATAGAAAACTTCATAGCTAAAGAGGTAAAGACAGTTTTCAGTATTGTGCTAGCATCTTATAACTAAAACAGATAGAATTATTAAAAGTGATTTCTGTTTTGAAGTGATTCTTACATTTAATGCCTACAGATGTTTCCAGCTAGGACATCTAGCATTCCCACAGTTGGGGTGTCGTCCGACTTCATTAATCCTTCTCACGTTCGGTTCAACTCATTACCGCAAGGAGTTTCATGTTATGGTCTAGAAATGGGTGTAAATCTTCCTGATGTAATACTTCGGAGAGCCATCAGTGCTCCGGTATCAATGCCAGAGATATTCCTTGAATCTTCCAATTTAAATGCAAGTATTTTTTCATTTTCATCTTCAGGTAATTACACTTTATATCCTCAATGACCAATAATTCTTACAAACAATTCAAAATACAGCAAATTCAGCATTCAATCTGGGACCCCGAGTTACAAAATCTCTATGGCATGGAGTTTCATCAAGGAAAATCAACTTCATTCAATACTCAGCCATTTACAGGTGAACAAACATGTCTTGTCAAATGCTAGTACCTGCTTTTGATAACTTAGGAGTGTTACTAATACAAAGAGACCATTGAACCCCACAAAAGTTAATGATATCTCTTGGGAATAATATGGTCCTCTTTAATTTATATTGAGGAAGTTGATTATTAGGAATCTTTCTTTATCTGTCTTCCACTTAAAATGAACTAATGATTAAGCCATCTCACTTTTAAATGTCAATAATTCCTAAACTCAGGGAGAAATTAGTTAATGTAAAATTACTATTTCCTAAAACACATTGTATCCTGGTATTCACTTCATAACCAAGTCATCTCAAATAGGTCTAACTTAGTTCACGTCCTAAATTCATGCTTCAGTCATAAATTTCTTTGACACAACATTGTACAATAATTTATTGAAGTTTGAAACTAAAGGGGCCTGATTATTGCAGGTTTCACAGAAGCAGGGGATGTGAAACTCTAGTCGAATCTATTTTCCTATTCCTTTTCCTATTTCCAACTACATATCGCATATACAGTTGCAGTATAGAAATATTTGCAATGATAATGTTATAAGCTTTTAACCATAATTTTTTCTTTTGTGTATGTGATAACTGTAAAAGCATCACAAGATGAAACTGCATAAAAAAGTTTGTAAATCCTCTTTCGATATACATTCTGGTTTAAACGGATAATAAATACACAATAGGGCTAAGTTCAACTTGTATATAGGCTGTAGATACGAACAGATAACTTGGCTTTTAACATAACAAAAATGATGTTTTGAAAAAGCCTTGCTAAGACAAATGGATCACACATCAAGTGGTACAAATTGTCCTGCGTCTATTAAATATTAAGCCATTTACAGCATGAAATGCAGGACGGTAGTACTTTGTACATTATAACTCAAAGATGACATTTAAGAAATTATCTACACCAAGAATAGCATATTCTACTCCCATAATCCACCTTAAAAGCAAGTGATACATGATCTTGCCCTATAAAGTAATCATTGCAACATAAAAGGCAGTAACTTTGATACTAAAACATTGATTAATCATTTAATCGTCCCTTGCTTCTAAAGGGAGCCTTATGGGCTTTATAATCAATAAAGCTGCAGAAAGTGGACTATGCTTTTCAAGTTAATTTCATGTAATGAGACCTAACAGAGTCTCTCACTTTCAATCCATATTTAAAAGGCCAAAGGTGCACCAAGCCTCATCCAAAAGCGCGATCTCCTTGATTCTATGTGACGCAGTGGCTGGTGTAGAAGAATTTGCGATTTGTAATACTGTGCCCACTCACCTATATGAATTTTTTTCCTTTATTAATACTTAAAAATTCTCCACTTTTGGCATATTACAGTTCCGACAAATAAAGCTAAAACCTAAAAGATTCTTAAAGCTGTGTGGATTCAGCATAATGGTCAAGCAGATATTTTTCTAAGAGCAATACATATCAGATCACATACTTAATCCTCCACACCAGCTCTTAGTTGCACCTTAGTCAATTCCAAACTTTCTATGTACTTTCCGCCAGAATAAATTCTGGGAATTGTTAGTAATTAATAAATGGCATGTCCTACCCAAAATAGATGGAGTTAGAAGTGGTCCGGGGAAGCTGATCAGAAACAATAGGGACTAAAATGAGCAAATTGAAAGCTGAGGGTTGAAATTAAAGGTTTCTTAGAACTTAGGACTGTAGATACAATCACCCAAAAAATGATATTCCATAGAACCTCACATTCAGATCCAACGCATATTTGCGATCAATCTTTTGTTGAATGTTATGTCAAAGATAAAGATTTGATTCCCTACGAAGTTGTGAACTGAAGAAGTAAAGAGTTAAGTCGATCGGATGAAGCTGTAGTATGCCTAATATTTGACCCCAAAGCTAATTTTATGCCAAGTCCACTGTCAAATAATTAACATATACAAGTATTGTCAATATGGTACAAATCGCTGGGTCTATGATGCATGCGCCAAATGAAAAATATGTCTACATAAATGCTGGGTTGTATCCCTTATTCCCGAAGCAAAATATTACCAGATTTCTCAATGCTATGGAAGACATAGTTTCCTTTAGAATAACAGTACAAAAGGCTGATGCTGGAAATTATGATGATTTTCTCCAAATGAAAGTGGGGTGAACTGACTCTTTATTACTAATTACCAAAAAGGAGAAAAGTTGAAGTGTGTGTGAAAGGCCCAAAATACTTTCATGGTAGGTATACAATAACTATCAACATAGATAGACTGCTGATGCCATTTCTTACAGTCTGAAAGGCCTATATCTAATGTTGACATCTTTGGCAGATTATTCTCCACTCAAAGTGAATAGGTGAATTAACTAGGCGAATCAGTTGAATCAATAAACCTGATCCGCATAAATGGAAAACCTGTATTACATCACTAAGTAGACAATCTACTAATACTATACACTAACATTCATTTGAAGGAAACCTGCCTCTGAACAGCTACAACTAAGAGTTGCATGCTGACATGTTCATCTTTTTGCTTGTTCCACTACAACACAGATTCTTCCCAGTCCGTCATTAAATAAAATGGACACTTTTGTCAAAAGAGTGGCTTGGAAACCAAGTGAATTCCAGTTATAGCATTGAGAATGTACCTTTTCCAGGAAACATTTGTGCAGCTTAACAATTGTGGAAGCAATACTCGTGCTTCCCTGCTGTACACTGACGTTAAAACATACAAAAATGTCAGTTAAGCGTAGATGCTAATTGGAGCATGTGTGATCATATATTTGTGCGACCTTTGGAAGCAGCCCCTGTTGCCCACAACATCAGCAACTGGCTTCAATCTTTTTGCTTCCGTGCATCTACTTCCAAAATCCTAGCCATTGTCCTGAACTATGCTCACGACAATAATGAAACACGATAGACCTTAAAGCTGGAAAAGCTAATCAATAGAATCTACACTTCGGTTTTATCCCTTTTAGCCCATGTTTGACAACCATTATTTGAACTCTTTTTTCTACATATTCATTTTCAACCACACATTCACACAATAAAATATAGTATTCTACTCATAAACCCAATTTTTTTTCCTACTTTTTAACCACACATCCTTCTAAAAATCACTATTCAAAACATTATTTTCCCAAATAATGACCATCAAACTGGGGCTTATTTTATCAAAGTAATATCATAGAAAACAAAGATCATACAATTACACTGTAGTTTGATTTTAATTTAAATAAATATTCAAGCTTAACAAATATTGGAAGAAAGTATTGGTTTAACATTTCATAAAGAAGATGAAATGTGCCAAAATCATAATAAAATTTGATCAAAGGAAATGCAAAAAATCAAACACTAACCATAGCAACCTCACCGCAAGCTCCTCCATAAGGCCTGGAGTCATCACGTATACGATATCATTCTCGAAACCTAAACCATATTAGAAACTCGTAAAAACAATACACTGTTAAAGGTTACATTACAAGCACATCAAATGTGGAAGAATTGAATCGAGTGCAGCTTTAGAATCTAGATTTCTGATTAATTTGCTAGAGGAGAAACTATTTATATTCTTATGATTGTTGCACTGTGAATCTCGTGCGCGTGGGATTTTGGATTTTACTGCCGCCTCTAAAATGAATTATTACCTCTTTCTCACATTTAACCACATACAGAATTCTAGATAATCAAAACGAGATGAGACCATTTTCACCTTATTCCTTAAAAGGCCCTAATTTTCATTTATTTATCAATTAATGCCACTAAATTACTGGTATTTAACCACTCCATTGTACCTTTCTTCCACATCCTCCTTTGCCAGAAGCGTGACTGGCATATGGCGATAAGCATTGGCATCAAACACCAGCCTTATTGGGGGCACATATATTGCAGCAACCTGTTCTGGTCAACGGGCCTGTAAGGAAAGCAGGAGAGCGAGACAGAGGAATGGTTGAGCCGGTGGACATGTGGTCAGCAAGGACTATGTGGCAGCAATGATTGGGGGTTCGGCTTAGCGTAGAAGCCACTCAATGTCCAGGCTCCCGCGTCAGCTGGGACAGCGAGGCGGCGCATAGTGTGACTCAACTTTGTTCTAGCAGGTTTAGAACTAAAAGACTCAACAACTGCGGCGGAAGGATGTGGAATGACAGCCATAAGTGGCTGATAAACGTGGGGCGGGAGGCCGACGTGGCGGTGGTTATCGGAGGAAAGTTTGGAAAGGGCCGTTTCCGGTGTTGATAGGTTTGGTTTTGACAATGGGCTGGTTGTTAGGGGTGGAATTTTGTTTGGGTTTGAATACACTGTTAAGTTGGGTTATTGTTTGGGTTTGGGCTGCACTTAATTTTGATAATTTTGGACTAGTCTTTAGTTTAGGCTTGGGTTCACTATTAGGCCAGGCTTTAGATTGGGTATGGGTTAACTGATGGGCTAGGTTATTGTCTGGGCTTTAGTTGGTGTTATTGTTCATCGTTGGGTTGGGTTTTAGTTTTGGGTTTCGATAATTGTTGGATGGACTTTAGATCTGATTTGTATGCCTTATTGATCTAGGTTATTATTTGGGATTTGGGCTTGGGTTAGGTGTAGGTTTAGTTTTGGTTTAGATTCAGAGGTTTGGATCACTTGAATTCACTTTTGGGCTGGGTTAATGTTTGGGTTTGAGCACTATTGGTTTGGGCTTTAAATTTGTGCTTGGGTTCATAATTATCCAGGCTTTGATTTGGGTTTTGATTATGTTAGGCTTAGTTTGTTTTTGGGTTATTAATGGGTTTGAGACTCGATTATTGTTTAGGTTTGGGCTGGAGTTCAGTTTTGTTTTAGTTTAGGGGTTGGGTTCACTATTGGACTGGGCTTTAGTTTGGTTACAGATTTGGGTTTGGGACACCGTTGGCTAGATATTTAGTTGGGTTATTCTTTGGGCTTGGATTAAGGGTCGGGTTCAGTTTGGGGGGCTTGGGTTAGGTGTATGGTTTAGTTTTGGTTTGGGTTCAGAATTGAGTTGGGTTTTAATTTAGGTTTAGATCACTTCATGGGTTGGATTATTGTTTGGGTTTGGATTTGGGTTTCGTGTGGGTTTGAGCACTATTGGTCTGGGCTTTAGTTTGTGTTTGGGTTTACTATTATCCATGCTTTAATTATGGTTTTGATTGTGTTAAGCTCAGTTTGTGTTTGGGTTCACTTATGGACTGGGTTGTTTTGGGTTTGGGTTTACGGGGCCTGAGCTTTTGTTTTCGTTAAGGTTTTTTATTGGGTTGTGTTACCATTTGGGCTTGGTTTAGATACTGTTTTGTTTGGATTTGGGCTACCTTTTAATTTTTGAGTACTGTTGTCTTCGCTTTAGTTTGGGTTCACCATTGGGCTGGGCTAGGCTTTTGACTGCTTTGGGTTCCTTATTGGGTTCAATTTTTGTTTGGGTTCATTCTTGGACTGCGTTATTGTTAGGTTTGGGTTCACTATTTCCTGGGCTTTATTTTGCACTAGGTTTTATTTATAGGTTGGGTTATTGATTAGGCTTGGGCTTGGGTTAAATTTTTGTTTGGGTTATGTCATGGTTTTGGGTCATTCTTGGCAGTGCTTTAGTTTTAGAAAAAATTACCTAAAACTCTTTTTTTCAATATTACAATTCAAAAATAAGGGGATAAAGTTTTACTTTTCAAGAGCAGTGGTACCGATCTTGTGATGGGTGTCGATCTCTCCCCCCTCTCTTTCCATCCAACCCACCCATTTTCTATATTCCAGCTCCAAGCTGTCCATAAAGCCGTCGAATGGAGTGCTGGCCACCATCGTCAAAGGCTGCTTCTACTAGAGCTGCACGATTCTCACACTTTGAAGGAGTTGCTTTCTGTTTCCAATGTGGTTGCAACTTCTGGTGGTTCGATTAATCAGCCTAGTTCGAGCTGATTTTGGTGGTGGTGATTGTACTATAGGTAGAGAAGGTGGGAATTCAGATGTCGGAGGTGGGAAAAAAATAAGTGGTGAAGGTGCAGTTGGTTTAGGACTTGGTGGCTGAGATTTTGGTGGTGGTGTTGGCAGTAATGGTGCTGTTGGCGGCGACGGGGTGAGGTGGCACGACATTTGATTGGTGTCGATGGTAGCTCTGTGGGTAGGGTAAATCTACAATTGTGCCGATTTACATTTGGTACGAGAGTTTATGATTTTAGGTGATGGTGGTGGTGATTTGACTCTAGAGTAGGAGGTGGCAGCGATGATTTGGGTCTTCTCGCCTGTTTTATTGTAGAGGTGGTGGTGGTGGATTTTTTAGGTGTGTTTGAAAGTGGATGAGGAGGTAGCATAGTGACTGGTGGATAATTCGAGTTTTGTGTTTTCTAAAATTGTTTGTGGTGCATCTGTTGATGGTGTGATGTCGATGGTGGTGATGGTGGTGGTGGTGGTTGGTGTTTGTTGAAGGTGTTGGTGGAAATGATGGTGATGGTAATGGTAAAGGTGACTGTTGTTGTGGATTTTGAGGTGAATGTAAACTTGAGTTGAGAGTGGCGGTGGTGGTGCATTGGAGTGGAGCTGGTGGTGAGTGGTAGTGGATTGTGGTATTGGTCTTTGGTGTGTGCAGATTTGTTTGTGGTGACACTTTGTGATCAAGTTTGTGTTTATTGTGATCAGTTGTGACCAATTATGTTTTTATTGTAACTGTATGTGACCTGATTAACAGTGAGTCACAAATTAGACTGATTTGGTCACAGACAATCACACTTAATACAAATTTTGGTCACAGTTAGTCACAGATAATACATGTAACTCAGTTACATACAATTACAAATTAGATTGACTTGGTCACGGACAATTTGGTTACAGTTAGTCACAGATAACACATATATGGTCACAATCAATAAATCTAGTCACATACAATACAATTAGCCACAAATCTCGTCAACTAAAATGCAACACTACTACCACCACATAGTACTTAAAACATTGCTACCACCTCACCACTCCCACCACCACCATTAAACAGATTAGCTCCGATGTACTTTTATCTCCTGCAATACACCACCACTGTCACCAGAAAGTTCGCCGGAGAAGAATAGTGATCGGATCGATCTCCGAAATAGTCCCCTGAGCGGTAGGGATGGTTGATTTTTGAAATTTGAAACTTGTTTTCTTATATTTGAAATGGTGATACTTAATACCTTATTTATGTATTATTCCCTTAGTTTTATTTGGAATTATTATTGGGTTGGGTTAGGTTATTATTTCGATGTCACAAATCAAAAAATTTATAGGTCACAATTTATCTCTCGATCATATATTTCAAATTTCTAGGTCACAAATTATTTCGAGATCACAAATCAAAAAAATATAGGTCACAATTTATCGAGCGATCACACATTTTCAAATTTGCTGATTACAAATTATCTTTAGTCACAAATTATCGAATTTTAAGGTCACGGGTTAATAGTTAATCACGGTAAAGCAAATAGTTGGTCACATACGTCCAACACCGCACCCCCACCCCCACTCCCGATACACCACCAATACTTGATCACAAATCAACCAAATAATTGGTCATAAACAATATCACACACCACCCCCACCACAACCACCGTCAACAACATAAACGACCACCATTACCGCATGTACCATACCACCAACAATAATCGCCACCGTCCTCGCCACAAAACCACAACAACACAGTATCAAAACCACCAACCAGACGTTAACGGCAGTGTCGCGACGCTGCTGTCATTCAAAGCAGCGTCGTCGTGACGCTGCGGTTGCTGCAGAGAGAGACGAGGGAGAGAAAAGGAAGGGAATGAGGGAGGAGGAGGAAATCACAACCACCGTCGCAACCACCACCACCACCACCACTCCGCCGCATCCAACCACACACTATCAACACCACCAACCTCATCTGAACCCACCACATCTGCACCACACACTATCAACACCATCAACCAGACGTTCACGCTAGCGTCGCGACGCTGCTGCGAACTACAACATTGTCGCGACGTTGCTGCCGTTCAAAGCAGCGTCGTCGCAACGTTGCAGAGAGAGGCGAGGAAGAGAAGGGAAGGGGAGGGGAGGGAGAAGGGGAAGAGGAGGGAGGCGCGAGAGAGAAGGAAATTGAGTAAAGAGATAAATTAGGATTTTAATATAGTTGCGAGAGAGAAGGAAATTGAGTAAAGAGATAAAGTAGGATTTTAATCTAGTACCTGATTTTTGAATAAATAAACTTTAGATCTGATTTTTAAATACCAATTTTTAAACACCTGATTTTATGTAACTACCACTTAATTTGGTCTGCGTTTTTGTTTGGGTGTGTAATATTGAGCTGGGATTTTGTTTGTGTTTAGGTTCATATCGGCCAGTCTTTAATTTGGGCAATGTTGTTCTCTTGGGCTTGGTTTTATTTTGGGTTCACTCATTACTGGTTTTTTTTTGGGTTTAGGTTTACAAGGCTTGGATTTTTGTTTTATGTTACTATTTAGGCTTAAGCGGTTATTGGGTCGGTTTAGGATTTAGTTTGGGCTTGGTTTCATGAAAGAATCGGGATAAATGTAAATGGTAATAATATTCTCACCACAAATTTTATTTTTTTCACCATATTTTAATTGATTTTAAGGTCGTTAATATTTTTCATTGTAATATTTATATCCCTAACGATTTTTTATATCACTGTTATCCTCAAACTTTCTATCAATTAACATATTTTTGTATTTGATAACACTATTATGTCCAAAAGTCCGATGACATTACTTGAAATTACTTATTTTTCATCAAGTCTTTGAAAAATAAATAAATAGAAAAAACAAATAAATATTTTTCCCTCATTTCAAAGCATAAAAACAGAATATTTGATTTAAATTATCATTAAGAACGATACACACTAATTAATGGAATGTTAAAAATAAAAATTTGATGAAAAAATGTTAAGAATATAATTGCTAAAAATTGTGGTTATAATATAATCACCCAAATGTAAATGTAATTTTACCCCCTAAGAATGTGTATTTATCATTTAGCCCATTGTGATGTAAAATTTAATGTAGTAATCTTTACGTGTAAAACTAATTAAATACTTTATCCATTGCCACTTATGTAAAAAATAAACAATTAATCCCTGCGTACAGGGGATGAATTCACAGAGGCTCACTAGGTATTAAAAAAAAATCATGCTTCTCGTACAAAGACATATTTCACAAGTCCTTTTACAGGACACTCACACGTGAGGTTCACGCATAATTTTTTTTCTTAAATACATTGTGAGGCCCACCATATGAGTGACGTGAGCTCCCGTGAATTAATCCCTTGCACGTGTGGATTAATTTAAAAAAAAAATGCGTCAGCCTCAGAGGTGTGAATGTCCAGTTTGGGACCAGGTTCACAGGTCCTGAAGCATGACTACTAAATGCTTTAACCATCACCCGAGCTAATTCCATCAATAATTCCACGCCTGTTAACGGTCCAAGTGGACGTAAAAACTAAAAACTCTACTTTAGTGAAAAACACTTTAATCCAAACTTGAGAATAAACTGATTTGCCTCTGTTCAACTATCTCGATTAAAACCCCCCAAAAACCGCCTGAAGGGCGTTGAGGGAGATGATACGTTTTTCCCTTCTTCTTTCGAAATATATATTAATATCTATATTTTTTGCTTTTTGTATATTAAAAATTTGAAATTAGTCGGTCTTCCACTGGATCTAGCCATGTTCAAAATGCCTCAAACTCGTCCATAATGAGCACAGTTATGAAAAACTTTTCCACAGCTTGGATTCATAACAATTTATTGTAATCTCGGGAGCAAAAATACATCGAAATAGAATGCACCTGCTCTGATACACATAATGGCGTTTTCTTACCCGATTCAGGCTCAAATTCCAAGCACAAAAACAATGTTTAATCGAGTTTGAACAATCGAAAAAACATAAATTCAAATAATAAATCAAAACAAAAGGATCATCGATTGAAAAAATAGTCCAAAAAATAATAAAAAATAGTTCATAATCCCCTTTTAGAGATGAACTATGGAAAACAAAAGAAACAAACATCAAAATCCTTATATCGAAAAAAAATATGGAAAACCTAGAGTTGAAATTAAAGAAAGAGAAGGCGCTCAGAATTTGTTAGAATGGTTTAGAGAGTTTATCCTCATAGTCATCAGATTAACGAGATCATTTACTAACCTCATCACCGCGCCTTCTCTTTTACAAATGAATTTGTATAAATATCGTGTGTGCCAGTGTGAATTAACAGTGTTTTCGAAAATGTACATCGCTCGCCAGAAGCCTTTTCGGCCTCGGCGCTCCCAGATTAGGGTTTTGACTCTCGCACATTTATAAGCAAGACTGTGCTGGTAATTCGATGGAATGTTTGCACAAATGGTCCCCAATCTATGAATTCTCTGCGGAATAGGAGCCTGTCTTTTCGTTCTATGCAGTGACGTTAGCATTTCAATCTTTGGTGCATCAGTAGTCATTTCTGTAATATGCCATATAGAACAATTTAAAAGTAACTATTTTTATTAAAAAGACAACCATACCCTATTTTAATTAAAATTGTGAAACATGCTTGCATACTTTTAACCGAATTCTAAATTGTAAAATTTACTTGAAAATTTTAAAACGAGATTGAATCACTTGCCTTTTGATTGGTTGCTTTTCACACCGTCTTCTACACTCCTTGGTCAAAAACTCGATCACAATGGAAGGAATTTTATTGCCACAACCCAAGAACCCAATTTGAGATGTTATATTTCCATAAATCAAGCCTCCACTCTCATCTTCTTTTTACCCGTTGAAGGAACACGAATTTTTGCACATATATACCTTTTATTTTATAATGGAAGTTATATGTATGGTTGAGGGTGATGGGAGATTAAATTTTAAAATCAAAATTTAACTTCTCCCTCCAAAAAATCATCCTATACAAATCGGGTCGGGTCAATCCACATGAGCAACCTGTTTTCTTCCAACATCTCTCACTCGCATATGGTGGGTTTGACCCGATTCTAATATAATATCAATTATATTTATCTCAACATCTCCAAGTTAATACGGGTAAATGGATTGTGCGACTAGCAAGTTAAGTTAAGAGCACACAACACTATACACATGTTAGGGATATATAGCAGCTTTAAAAGATGAAATATATTTTTTCGCTATACCGCGACATATTTTGCAACACAAATTTGAGTATTTCTAATCCATCAATAAACCAAAGAACATACTCAAATTTCTCGTATATATTGTATTCACAATTGTGTCTCAAAATTCAAATAGTTAACATAATTGTCCAGCTGGTGAATATAAGCTAAGGTGTTAGATAAAATAGTTTTTCCTTTTAATTTCAAATCAGCCGATTTCCTAGACACGTTCCATCAAATCGAATCAACCATAGTTATTTTCACATACTAAAGTAGCAATACCAAAATAAAATTTCGAGAAACAGTTAAAAGTCATAAAGGTATAAAATTTGAGGTCATAAATGCCTCGGAGACCCACACAATGAAGAAGTATGGATCAATTCTTTCATTCCTCATTGGTCGGTAAAGCATACGTGGTATGAAACACGCGTTACGATTTTTTCTCTATTTCTTAGGATGTATAACTAATCTTACAAATAAAATACACCGTACAGATCATAATTCAGATATTCTTCGATATCTAACATGAGTTCTCTTTATCTTTATTCATCTATACAATTCAAATCGAGAACTCGATCCAGCTATATAAGACGACTGGAGCATGTACACAATATGATCACTGTATCTCATCTCGGCACACCTCAAAATGTCTGAGGTGATAGTTCGTGTGAGTAAGCCGATCTCAACTTGTTTGACATACTTTATGTGTGCATATTAAATAGTAATCTAGAAGATTACTCTTAACATATGAACTCAAATATTGTTAATTAATGGATTTATATGAAAAGTTTACATAGTACATAATTCAAATTCTACGCAATCCCAAAGATTTAACATGAGTCATAAAAACATCTCTAAGATTTTGTAAATGGATCAGCTACCATTTGGTGCGTAGAAATATATTGCATACTCACTTCCTTCTTTCTTATGATGCCTATTACAAAATTATATTTTATATCAATGTGTTTGGTTATGTTATGATACTTGGGATCTTTTGTATATGCAATAGCTGCCTGACTGTCACAATAAATCAATATATGTCCCACGTCATCACTAAGGACTCTTAAATGCTATAAAAATCTCCTTAACTAAACAGTTTCCTGTACCGCAAGCACATGCTACGAATTTTGCTTCCATAGTGGACAAGGAAACATATGTCTGTTTCTTGCTACTCCAAGAGATTGCGCCATTATTAATCAATAATGCATACCCGAAGTTGATTTGCGCTCATCTAGGTCTCCACCCCAATCAGCATCAATGTATCATTTTAAGCACAAATCATTCATATGATAGCATAAAGAGTAATTAGCAGTATCCTTCAGGTATCTCAATATCCTTTTAACAGCTTTCCAATGCTTTCTTCCGAGATTAAATTGAAACCTACTGATCAAACCTACGGCATAACAAATGTTGGGGTGAGTACATATCATAGTGTACGTCAAACTCCCAACCGCACTAAGGCTTAAACTTTCACCTTTCGATACAGGAGTGTCAATGGGATTACAATTCTCCATTTTGAAACGTTCAAGATTTTTTTATATATATGGATCTTGTGTAGACCAAGAAACCTCTTCGAATGATCTCTATGAATTTTAACACCTAATATGTAATCTGTTTCACCTATGTCCTTAATTTCAAAATTTGAGGACGACAATTTCTTAATGGTTTTAATATACTCCATATCATTCCCAACTAGTAGATACCATCTACGTAGAGAGATAAAATTACAAATTTCTCATTGGATTTTTTCAAATATATACAGTGATTTTCGTCCATCGTGACAAAATTGTACGAGACAACTGTTTTGTCAAATCTCCAGTACCGCTGTCTTGAAGACTGCTTTAGGCCAGGATTGATCTATTCAATTTACAAACTTTATTCTCTTGGCCAGTTTTAATGAAACCTACTGGTTGTTGCATGTAGATTTTTTCATTCAATTCTCCATTGAGAAATGCAGTTTTCACGTTTATTTTGATATAATTCTAAATCTAAACGTTCCACGATAACTAAGAATAGGTGAATTAAAGTAAATCTCACTACTGGTTAAAGGGTCTCTTCATAATCTATACTCTCCTGTTGAGTATAACCTTTTTGCCACCAAGCGAATTTTATACCTCTCTATAGTTCCATTAGCTCTTCGCTTTATTTTGAGAACTCATTTGTTCCCAATGATTTTTCGACCAGATGGAAGATCAACCAAATCCTAGACTTGATTCAATTTCATAGACTCCATCTCTTCTTCCATTGCATTCTTCCATTTTTTCCTTTTCAGGGCATGATAAAGCTTCTTGTACTGATTTTGATTCTTCATCATCTTCTGGAGATACTAGGAAAACTTGCCATTCAATCTCGAAATGACGTTTTTGCATACTTTTTCTAGTACTCTTATGAAGTGAAAGCTCAAGTATGACCTTGTCACTTGGAGTTGGAGATAAATTGCTCCCACTTCGATCAACACATGGTAATGCTTCCTCTTGCACCCCAGTTGATCCATCAAGCGCAACTGTATCATCTAATTTATACAAATGTTCTCACTTTTTAATTTCTCCCTTACTAGGAAAATCACTCTTAAGAAACGTCATATCACGTGATTCTATCTCCGTTATAGTCTCATCTTGATTTTCACCTATGAACACATATCCTTTGGACTGACCTGAGTATTTTATAAAGATACACTTCTTGCCTCACAGACCAATTTTCCAAACTTACTTGAGAAATCATGGATATAGGCAGTTGATCCCCAAGATCTAAGAGAACTCAAATCAAGGGATCTACATGTCCAAAGCTGATATGGTGTAGTAGGTACCGATTTAGAGGGAACTCTATGCAGAATATATGTCGTAGTTAACAAAGCATCTCCCCAATAGGAAATAGGTAAGCTACCATTTGCCACCATGGACCTCACCATTTCTAGCAACGTATTATTCCTCCTCTCAGTAACACCATTTTGTTGAGGTATATTGGAAATAGATAACCGTCTAATGATTTCCTTATCGTTACATAGTTCTTTAAACCCTTCAGACAAATATTCACGCCCTCGATCAGTTATTAAGGCTTTTACCTTTCTATCTATTTGATTTTCTGTCATATTTAAATATCGTCTAAAGCATTCTAATGCCTAAAACTTATGAGAAATTAAATAGACATAACTATACCATGTGAAATCGTCTACAAAAGTAATTAAATAAGAGGCTACATGTATTGCCCTCACATTCATAGGGCCACATATATCTGAATGGACTAACTGCAATGGAAATTCGACTCATAAGGCTTTACCGAATAATTTTCGTGTTGTTTTTCCGATTATGCAATGTTTACAAGTAGGTAACGACCTTAGAGATTGAACATAGCAAGCCTTCTTTAGCTAACATATTCATTCTCTCTTGTCCAGTATGTCATAATCTAGTATGCCATACAGATGTATCAACATTCAAATCTTTAGAAGAAGAAGATTTATTCATAGAAAAACAACGATCAACATAATAATTATAAGTGTTTGGATCACAATCCAACACTAAAAAACCACCTTCTACATGTTCGATCCATATAATACATTATCATTGTTTATACGAACAGATTTACCACCGAAGTTCAAACTGAAACCTAATTTTAAAAGAACAACAAAGGAAATTAATTTCATTCGTATCTCTAGTGCAAACAGAGCATTGTGAAGGAAAATAGTACGACCACCACGCAAATGTAAATTACATGTACCGATCCCTTTCACCTCTACTCTATTATCGTTGTCGACGTTTATCCACTTTGTACCAGTTGAAAATTGATGAAACTTCACGAACGCTTCTCAATCCCTGGTTACATGGCCTGTCGCTCCTGAGTCTACAATCCACATAAGATTAGATTCAGTTAGCATAAGTGCTTGAAACATAAACAACGCTATAAGAAGAATTTATAAGAGTTATCTTCTTTGGCTCTGGATATTCCCGAGCAAAGTGACCCACTACTTGACAGTTGAAGCATTTCAGCTTGCTCATATCTTTCTTCTTTCCAAACCATCTACCCTTCTTATTGCGTTTGAGTCTGTTCTTTTTTGGCCCCTGTCCAATTTCTTTTCCCTTCCATTTCCCGTCTTTGAACTAGTTCTTCTTACGCTTAAAACCTGAAACTTTTTCAGAACTAGATTCAGCTACAAAAGCATGTCCCAGAGATTTAGCTGCACTAAGGCGCTCATCATCTAGTTCCACGTGGCGGGCAACATCAGCAAATGTTTTGATACTTGCTACTCATCAGAGAGTATGTGACCAACCGACTTCAACTCGCTAATCACATTAGACATGAACCTTACATGCTGTGTGATGTTGTGATTACGAAGTTTCCTGTAAGTATCAAACTTAATAGTCAGTTGTCTGAGTCTAGTCACACTAGTACCACCATATTTCTCTCTCAAATATGTCCAAATGTTATGAGCAGTCAGGAACTACTCACATTCATTAATGAGATCGTCCACGATGGAACTTACTAAAATTGTACGAGCATTGGAATATTTCTTTTTTCATGTTTGATAAGTTTCCTGATCCTTTCTTTGTTGAGCAGTTTGACCTACTCCTGGGTCTTCCATCACGTGGTTAATGCCCTCAAGGCAATCCCGTTCCTCCAATACATACCAAATTTTATGGCGCCACGTATTATAGTTATCGTCAATCAATTTGTCGCCCTTATTAAGATCAACTATGATATTCTTAGATGTCATGGTCTGTTAAAATTTTAGAGACAATCATATAAATGTCCATTTATGTACTCATATCATTTTGCCCTCTTGCAAATTAAATTTTATGATAATTTCACACTAGATATAGAGTCGAAAGTTCATTAAGCTCCCAATCATCTTCCACTATCCTAATGTTATATTATCACAAACTTAATTTCATAGTGCAAAATCATAAGTTCTAGGTTAGAATTACTTAAACTCTTCCATCTTTAAAACTCCCACTAAATTAAACAATTAATCATGTACAAAACAAGCAAGACATTTTGATTATATGTGATAAATATGAAACATATATATAAATCTCAAAA
>CAIGRB010003259.1:177729-193108 GCA_903798255.1 Fraxinus quadrangulata | reverse complement strand
ACTGTCTTGTACTCACTCCTTGATCAAAAATTCGATCACAATGGAAGGAATTTGACAGCCACAATCCAAGAACCTAATTTGAGATATTATATTTCCATAAATCAAACTTCCACTCTTTTTACTCTTTGAAGGAACCCAAACTTTTGCACATATATATCTTTTATTGAATAATGGAAGTTATATTTATGGTTGAAGGTGATGGGAGGTTAAATTTTAAACTCAAAATTTAACTCCTCCCTCTAGACAATAATCCTATACAAATCGAGTCGGGTTAATCTGCATGGACGACCCGTTTTCTTCCAATAAACAAAGAAAAAAATAATTCAATCATCTTCTCCCGAGCCCCTCAAATGAATATATAATTTCTACATCATCGATATGATATGTCGGTATCAACACGTGAAGACCTCGTCGACATTCAAAAATAAAGGGGAGCAAAGTCGGAAATAATTCTTCTACTATACTAATTTAATATACATTATTCCTCTATCTAAATAAAGAAAGAAAATATCAGGGCCTAGAAATGAACACGTTGAGATCTAGGAAAAAAATAGGAAAAATTCATAAATTCTACTTTAAGTATACACTATTTCAAAAATAAGAAAACAATTTTTAAATTTCAAAAATCAGATATTTGACATATATATATATATATATATTAACACACATCACCTCCACCACTCCTACCGCTCCGGCGATCGTTCCGACAACTACTTCGATACCGGCGACTATTCCGACTACCGTTCCGGTGATTGCTCCGATTTCGACGACTATTCTGTGACCGATTCCGACGACTATTTTACGATCACAGTTCAAAAATTTTGTAGGTCACAATTAATTCGTTGGTCACGGATTTCAAAATTAGTTGGCCACAGATCAAAATTTATAGATTACACGGTCACAGACTTCCAAATTAGTTGGTCACAGATTTTTTCACGGTCACATATTATGTCCTTGTTTGATACCAATTTTTTGAGAAAAATTTGATTTAGAATAGTGATTGATGGAAGAATGTGTGATTAAAAAGTAATGATAATTTTTGGGTTTATGTGTAATATTATTTTATTGATAGAATGTGTGGTTGAAATGAAGAAAGAGAAAAAAAATTTGAATGAGAATGTAAAAAAATGGGTGTCAAACAAGGGCTATATAAATTTTAAGTCACGAGTAACAAAATGGTTGGTCACAGATTATATTTTTAGTTATAGATTACCGAATTATAAAGTAACAGATTATATTTTTAGTCACGGAGTGTAACAGAACACAGATTTTCAAATTAGTTGGTCACAAATTTTTTCACGATCACAAATTATATATTTCTTAGGTCACAGATAACAAAATAGTTGGTCACGGATTATTTTTCGGTCACATCAATAACTTTTTTTCTTTTTCAATCAAATATTACAATTTTTTAAACGTCATAAGTTATTTCAAGGCCACACGTTAAATTTTTTTATAGGTCACAGATTGAAAAAATCAAAACTTTTATTGATCACAACTCGATTACAGTGAGTCACGGTCACAATTTTATTTGATCACACTCGATTACACGCACAAAATAATCACACCATATCTGCCACCCAAACATACCAAAACTGTCAGTATCCTACACTACCGCCAGCACCTTACACCACCTCCAGCATCACCTTCCACCACCACATCACATCCCATCCCATCCCACTACCATCGCCACCTCCTCCTCAGACCGCCAACTTCACCATCGTAACAAAAAAATCAGATCCCAAGTCGGACTTCAAAGCAACCTGGATGCCGCACCACGATCACAATAACTCACCAGACTGCCACATCACAACCACCGTCGCCACCAACAAAATAACATCTACCACCATATCCAACACCCCATAAAAATCACCACAACCACTGTAAAACAACACAAATCGCGCACAGGGCGCTTAGTTCACCACTGCGCAGTGGCAAACTGAGCGTTGCTACTAAGATCAATGGTACTCAAGGCACCATTGAACCGCCACCATCGTCGAAAAATCAACAAAATCGCCGTCCAAAAATCAACAAAACCACCGCCCAACCACCAACATACGTCTCGACGCCGTGCCAACATCACAACCACCACCATCTTCTCCATTTACACCACACCCAACCACCGCCACGCTAACGCCGCACACCACCACCAACACCATATACACAAACACACGTCACGGCAGAAAAAAATGGAGAAGGAGAGGAGATGAGAGAGAGCGCAGCGACAACATAGGTACGTGAACGCCGTGACGCCACACGAAGTCGAAGTCGGAGCCGGAGTAGGAGCAGGCTTTCTTTTACCTATTGATGTCGAAATCACCGGCGGGTGACGGAGAGAAATAGAGTGAGAAGACGGAAAGAAGAGAGTGAGATTGTGGTGGTGACGGGTAGAAAGAGAGGAGGGTTTGTAGAGAGAGAGAGAGAGAGAGAGAAGGGTTTGAATATAAATTAATTTTTATAATATTATTATCAATATTTAATTAAATATAAAATATCCGATTTTTGAAAGTTAAAATTTGAAATCTGATTTTTGAATTTGAATATTGAAAAGTAAGGTTTCATGTAATTACCATAAAAAATAAAAAATTGGTACGTTTTCATATGAATATTTCCTCGTGTTCAACCACATTACCATATTGCAAAAAATCATAGACACACCACAATTTCTTTATTGAGTAACTCAGCTTAAATATATCATTTGTCATTGAATTTTTTCATATATATCCCAACCAGTATTGAACTTACAATATTTTCGAGTTGTCACTGAACTTTCTCAAATGTTCTCCAATCACCATCGAACTATAAATGCTTTCTAAATTGTCGCTAAATTCACTAAAATGTTATCCAATCCGTCACTCTATCACTCGTAGTTTTAAATTTAAGGGACCGATGATATGGGAGACGGAGAGACGGATGGGAAAACATTTTAAAAGTTCATCAAATCCATTAAATTTTGCAACGGCAAGTGCAGAGTGGCTAATAAGATAGTTTTAGTAAGTTTAGTGGCAACTCGAAAAGTTTTTAAAGTCCAATAACAATTAAGAGATATTTGAGAAAGTACATTGGCAACTTGAAGATGTTTTAAAGTTCAATAACAATTGAGATATATTTGAGAAAGTGACCGCAATTTCTCACGTGATGAAGGAATATAATAGCGTAAGATCCAGCCCTTTTCATCTAAGGGGTAGTGGAAGTTAATATATTTAACCCGAGTTACTCCCACCTTCCTTTCACCATAAATTGGTTATTAAAAAAAAAAAACATTGAAACTGATTTTATTTCGCCAATCATAATTTTCTCTCTGGATCTATAATTGACTAAAAAATCCAATATAAACGTTATTAGACATTTTACAATCAAGAAAATCTCATGAAATTTGAACATTTGTGCCTAAAAAATAATATTTATAATGCATACAACTTTAGTTGCTGGTTGGGTGGTTTATGAATGGCTCTCTATTAATTAACAGTTTTTTTTTATTTTTTAACTCATTCTGACCTTGTTCTTGATCTAACTCGAGACATAGTATGCTTATTATACTTTTCGACTCATTTAATGTGAAAGAAACGACATTAATTTGAACAAGAAAGTTAAATAGTATTACTTCCGTTTCACGGTAAGAAGATAATAAACTTAAGCTTTAATTGTGTCGTTTACAAGCTACTGACTTGGTTCATCTTCCTCGTTTACATCCATTTGATCAGTATATATAATTAATAAACAGTAATTTTTGACCATTAATTAGTTATTAATTAAACATAAATATAATAAAACGACATCCGCTTCTGCAGGATAATGGTTAAGCAACTTCTTGAATATCAGTTACGATAGGCGGCTAGGAATGAAGAGTCATCAACTTGAGTAATTTTCACTCTTTGCATTCCACCAACTGCGAAAATGCATTCATAAAATATTAAACTCGACCCGTTAGCTCGCTTTAAAAGACTTAAGGTGTCTTTGACAAGACTTTTGTTTCTACTTATAAAAGGGTTTCTTGAGAAAGTTATCTTAAATTATTTTCTAGTCTGACAAATTATTTCAGAAAATCATTCATTCAAACATATTTAAAAGCAATTGATTAGACACAGAAGAGCTTTTGATTTTTCGAAAGCCATGCCAATCGAATCGTTTTCAAATAAGAGATGGACAAAGTTTAAAGCATGTCTGAGCATTGTGCATTTTCAAAACAATCATTTATCTACTTGTGTTGTGGCGGCGCCACCGCCGGCAAGTGCTGATACATTCCTACGTGAAGTTCACCAACTTAGATTAAATCACAAGTAATCAGCCACCAATTTCGTTGACGATATCTCAGGATCCCTTGTATATATAGTAAGCCCACAACCTTAAGAAACTCAAATAATCCAATTTTCTTCATAAGTTCAGAAACTCATTTTTCTAATCATCAAAAAGAATTCACCCTTGCAAAAAAATGCACATGGGACCTAAATCATTGAATATTTATGGTTGTGCTATGCTAATGGTGAAGATTTTTTGCTGTTTGATCATGGCAAACTCAAGCACCATTGGTCATCGAGACATGTCCACTGCCATTCTTATTAGGGTTGATCAGTCTGGCAAAGGAGACTTTACAAAAATACAGGATGCGATTGACTCCGTTCCATCGAATAATTCGGAGTTAGTTTTTATCTGGGTCAAGCCTGGAACATACAGGTTTGTTCTAAATTCCTTATATTGAAGAGATTTATATCCTATACTCGATAGTCATAGTAATGGTGCATGAACAACCCATTTTTCTTTTTTCTTTTCTTGATGAAACGATCAGTCAAACTTAACGATATTATCAGGTTAATTTGGTCCTCTAAGGACCGCCCATGTTTTCATTTCAAGTGGAATAGGGTCTCCAGTGGAGATGTAGTTTCCTCTCCATCTAGTACTATCCAATCTTTCATATCAAACATGTCATTAACTCGTTTTTTTCATTTTTATTTGACAATAATTGTTATACTCAAGCAGAGAAAAGATTGTTGTGCCTGCTGATAAGCCCTTCATTTCACTGAGTGGAACTCATGCCTCGACCACTGTTATAACATGGAATGACGGTGGAGATGTACTTTCTAACTCACCTACAGTCAAAGTATCAGCTTCTGATTTTGTTGGACGATATTTAACATTTCAGGTACTCTAAAAATTTAAAATCTATCAAAAATTCTATTGGTGATTGCCAAATAATTTCGTAATTCAATCGATGATGGGTTATTTACAGAATACATATGGAAAAAAAGGCAAAGGTGTTGCATTGAGTGTTGCTGGAGATAAAGTTGCATTCTATGGTTGCAGAATCCTCTCCTATCAAGATACTCTACTAGATGATGCAGGTCGACACTACTACAAAAATTGTTATATCGAAGGAGCTACTGATTTCATATTTGGAAATGCAGCCTCTCTTTTCGAAGTGAGCTATCAAGTAAACTTAAAGTCCGTTTGGCATGACTTTTGAAAATCAAAAGTCGTTTCTTGCTTCTGAGACTAATAAGTTACTTTGTGAACATGTTTGGATAATTTTCTGGAAATATTTTGCCTTTCTAGAATATCTTTTAGAGAAAGGTGATGCAAGGTAGCTTCTTAAGAAAACTCCTTGTAGATGAAGCAAAAGCAAAAGCAGAAACTCAACCAAACGAACCCTTAATCACGTTCAATCTAATATACCAAATGTATGTTAAAGTGATATTTGATTATTATTTTTTCGTGTACGGACAGAGGTGCAATCTTCATTCAATTTCGGGCGGAAATGGAGCCATCACTGCACAAAAGAGAGAGTTTCCAACAGAGAATACTGGCTTTGTGTTCTTAGGTTGTAAAATAACTGGAAATGGAAATGGAGGCGCTCTACTTGGAAGACCATGGGGTTCCTATTCGAGGGTCGTGTTTGCCCTGTCATACATGTCTAGTGTTGTACAGTCGGAAGGATGGAATGATTGGGGAGACCAAAACAAGCGAAGGTACATATCACGATCTATTTTTATATTTTACTTTATTTTATTTATTTTTATTTTTTACAAATGAAACTTACTTCTCTACTCTGGTATTATATGACAGTTTAGTATATTATGGTGAATACAAGTGTTTCGGTCCGGGGGCTAATAGAGCAAAAAGGGTAAATTGGTCACATAATTTATCAAATGAGGAGGCTTCTCTATTCCTGAACAAGAACATGATTGGAGGGAGAGGTTGGCTAAGACCCGCACCAACTCGGTTTAAAAGGGGCTCAACCATTCTTAAGAAACCAAATTGAGAGATTTGAATCTTTATTTTGGAAAAATTGAAATCATTTTATATCTATCATATGTTATTTTTTTATAATTGATTAGACATTCTTCAGTTGTGTATATACCTTCTATTGTTATATAACCATTTCTATTACTCTTAAGACTTTTGAAAACAGATTGTATAATATGTTTATAACCTCGAATGATCTCTCTATGTGATCCTCGCCTTCTTGGACCTTCTCTTGACCATGACTGATTGTCCCCGAGTTCGAGAACAAGATGTTCGTCCATATATGGTGTAACTTAAATGAGATGTGCTATAAGTACATGAAATTCAACGAGAAAATAGACATGTCTTCCTGTGAATGGCAACTGCCAAAAAGTTTTTGGCAGCTCCCAATAGCTATCTTCCCGTGCATTTCCCTCTTGAATTTCCTTGTACGTGCAGACTTTTTGAACTCAAATTGTTGATTAATATTCAAATTAAAAGCAACAATTAATTCTAGCAACACATTTCATAACATCACCAACTTTATCAAATTTTCAATCTTAAATTTCTATTACTTTTATTAAAATCGACTTAGTCTGAAAATTTGATCGGTGACTACATCAAACAGGGACTGTATCTTTAATTTCTCTCTCATACTTTGCCATACAAAGAAAATAAATTGCTGCTTTAAGGCAGAGGAGGAAGAATATCGCTAATTAATATATTGCACCAAGCGGCCCCACAAGAATCATTTCGCATATTGGTACAGACATTACTACACAATGAACAAACATCTCACATCATTTCGGTTATCATGTATCTACTGTTATCGAGTTTGATACACCAATCACGCCCATTTATGGTCATTATCAGAATCTTTCAGTAACACACATCAAGGTCAACATTGTACTCCGTCTCCAGACCAAAAAAGTTTAGAACATATTCTCTTTATTATTTTTAAATCATTTTTTGTTTTCCATTTTTCAAAACAGCAAAAATACGTTCTCTTTTCTATTTTTAAAAACACATTTTTGAAAACAAGTTAAAAATTTACAAAAAAAGGTTATAATCAAACCAAAATTTTCAAAATGCGTTTCGAGTGTTTTCAAAACAATTTTTCAAAATGCCAAAAAGAACACATTTTCAACAATCTTAAAATGGACACTCAAAACACAAAACTTAAAATGAATTCAAAACTCAAAACACAAAACTGAAACACAAATAAAACATCCCATTATTTTTTTGATGCAAAGCAAAGTAGGACCAGGGATGGCAGTGATCTCCATCAGGTCCTAATTAAGTACAAGATTTCAATCTTATGCAAGCATGAAACAGACTGGCAATCACAAAAGAATCTTCCACAGTGTCAAAAAATGTTTTCTGCACTTTCCTCCTGCATACAATTTGGCAACGATAATCAAATAACGGCGCACAATTGAACTACAATACTTCTAACTCCGTATTCAGGTCCATTCTAAACTTTTATAAATACAAATCTCATTAACTAAAATCTGCAAAGCCAGTGCTGGTTTCTCATTCGGCCCCCTCCTGTTACTCCCATCAACTAAATTTCTCTGCATTCAATTTTGTTTAACCAGAAGAACTTCAGTCTGCTCGGGAGCTGCTGGGGCTAGCAGAAGCTTTCTTCCCACTGTACTTCTGTTACAAAGCAAAAAATAAACATTTAAACTTAAAAAGGAGCTCATGGTTTAAAGGATTAATTGGTATTGATAACTAGTCCAGCGTATCCAGTGTTTGGTTGCATTTCATGAAATCTAGATTACAAGTCCACCCAAATATCCAACAACTCCACGACCCAAACGAGACCTTAAGAAACTCTTAAAGCAGTCTAACTGGTAAGCCTGAACAACTAATAGGCTACAAGAAGTTTTATATCAAATAAGTATGGGGTCAACTATATAAATCCTTTTCCATTCTGTTTGGTTCATTGCTGCCTCAAGTACTAAGAAGCTACACTAACAATCATAAAAAAGGACCTATTTCTAGCAACAGCATTAGTGATATTTAAAGGAGCTCACCTGCTTTCCAATACTGAATGGGATGTATCTGTACTTGATCATATGCATAATTTGGCGCTTCATTGTAAGTACAAAAAGAACAATCCAGTAGCACAACAATATGGGCCAAAAGACAGGGACATCAAAGGCCGAAAAGAAGGTCATAAAAAATGCTACACAGAAAGCCTTGGTGATGGCATACCTGAACCATAAAAATAAGAAACATTATGACCATCACTTGTGGGATTCCTTAAATGAGTATTCAAGGATATAAGATATTAACATTATTAATAAAGCAAGTTTACAGATTCAATGTGGTGAAACCAAAGGAAACTAGAGCACTTAATAATCTTGCTATTAAAAATTAGAGTTCGAGGAAAGAATTTGAAAGTGAAACAGCAATTTGTTACATAATATAGGGAGGTATGGAGATATCTAGCCTGGATAAAGAAAAGGACCCAGAAACTCAATCCAGATCTAGATATTGGACATGACTAGAGTAGAAGATGCCATTAGCAGATGCTCTATAGGCCATTTCAAAAGAACAGAAACAGAGTCCGCCATGTTTAAATGAAAACATTATTCATGATGTCAGCAATAGATTTTCAAGAAGCGTTTTAGAAAGTCCCAGGAATGAAACATTACATTTTAAAAAATGAGAAAAACCATGTAGAAAGCTTCCGTTCATAATTTGACCATTGACAAAACATCCACTCATAAGACATTGACTACAGAGACGATTTACCACAACGCAAAGGCAACACGGACAATAATAAATCAAATAAGAGTAGATGTTGAGATTTTCTCTAGTTGAGCGAGGAAATGCCCTATTGTGGTTGCACTCCATAGCCATCTCAAAAAACTTAATTTTATAGATGAGTAGTAAAGCAAAAGTCACAAGCATACCACAATAACTGCAGGACAGTAATATCAGATTAGAGTCAAGCCTCATGGTGACAGAATAATAGAAAAGCAATCTAAAGATTGCTATAAATAATACCAGAATTTAAACTCTGGGAGGCGGCGAATGAAAGGCTTGAATTCATCTGAACCCTTAGTGGGCAACATAGGTCCATCCGAAGGTTCAAGCTCGGGGTCAGCAAGAGGGGACAAAAAGCCAATGAGCAAATTCAGGATATAGATCCCCAATCCATACACAATAATGTAAAACCCTTGAGCATAGTAGACCCGCACACCGAAAACAAATACTAAAATGGCAGTACCAATCCACCGATAAAGAGCATGTGGGGTAGATTTATCTAAATAGTACTGGAAAAGCTTTGATACTTCATGTCTACGTTGGTTCAGTGCTGCCGCTGCTGCTGAGGAACCATCCCCTCCAACACCCTCCATTAAAAATCAATCAACTTCAAAATCCTACAACTATAAAGAAAAAACACTTGAATCAAATGATCGCCCAGTGTTTCACAAAGACAAAACCTATACATGCAAACTTGGCACGAAAATGCAGTCTGAAAGATAAAGCACCCTTTCAAGTGAGAATGAGGAAAATGAACCAGATTTTTCCACAATAAACAAAGAGGGTGGCTCAATTTCTAAAGCAAAAGAAACCCTAAAACTAAAATTGAACGACGATCAGAAGCAGATCTGATAATGGTCGATGCTCAAATTGAAAAACATAATCACCATAAAATTAATTGCAATATAGTCATGCATTGAAGCGAATAATATCTATAAATATCTAACGAAGAAAAATAAAAAATCGAGGAAAATAGGTTTACCTTCAGCGAAAATGTAGCAGGAGAGGAGAATGAATTTTCGGGATTTTGGGGACGAAAATATGTATGGGTCTGTTTGGGAGGCGGGGTTGAAATGTCACCGATTTGACTGAAATCTATTCCACAAAGCAAACAGGCGTGTCAGGGAAATATAATCTGGGTTAATTTCACTTCTGGTCCCTCTACTTTGATTGGAGCTGTATCCGGCTCACTCGTCTTCCGTTTGATGCAATCAGATCATCTACTAAAAATCTAATTTTAATTATCACCAACTAGGCTAAATTTATAATGTGCGTGGAATATTTTAACAATGCGAAGCGAATTGCACATGGATAGAATGAGAAAATAGAGGTTGTAATGGTGAGCTCGTGGTCGAATGGATATGGATAGAAAATAAAAACTAGTAATTCAGTACGAGTGGATGGACGTCATACATTGAGAGTTCTCATTTTGGGTAGGGAGAAGTTGAAAGGGTGAAAAAAATATTGCATTGTGAATTTTTTTTCATCTAATAAAGTGTCATTCTCTTGTGGTTGTTTGTGATTTGCTAAACCCCATTAAATTCATATTTTTCTCTTTCTAAGTCATTTTGAATTTTTTTTTTTATCTTTACGTTGCGCGTTTGATTGGATTATTACCCAACATGAATACCGTTATCATCTAGACTGATGTCGAACATCACTTATGTTGAATAACATTGTTCTATTGCATAAGACCATCTATTGAAGGACTCATAAAGCTCTTTTCAAGCATTTCAGAACCACGAGTTTGTTAGTATGAATCAATTATCATATAAAGTTAGCATCAAGGGTTTATAAAGCTCTATTTAGACAATTGGACCTCACATTTTGTGCTAAATACAATGTATAATATGTACATGAGTCACATTGTACGAATCTGAATGGTTCATTTGGTAGGGTTTTTACTTCTTATAAAAGAGCTTTCTTATATCATTTTCTGTTAACTAAAATATTATAAATGAAATAATTTTATTAATTACATTAAAAAAACTGAATGAACAATCTAAAATTACAGGAAATAACAAAAGAGCGAATGAACTTTGAAATCGAAGCATGTGTAAACACAGTTTCATTAAAATAGATTCACCCCCTCACCTAGGTACTTGAGGTTTTAGTTCGAGCGTCCGTTTCTCACGATATAACAGAAAGTTAGTAAAGTCTAAGCACTGCAAATGCTACTCCTGCGAACTGACTCAATATCTGAACACTATCACCACCAAGACCTTGATAGAAAGTGAAAATTAGGTATGCAGACAAGAGATAAAATTTTATGTGGAGAAGAGAAATTTTTGTGTCTGTAAGGGAGGAAGATGAATAAATAAACATGTTGTAATGGAGAATTAACATGCCAGGAGTTATGCCATTAACTCGATTGTTAATCTCTCCATTAACAGATACATAATCACATAAACCAATTGAGTTGGTTTATGCTTGGAAAAGTATTGTTGGTCTATGTAATTATCTTGATCAAATTGTGTGTATCCAATTTAAATGTAATTTGATTGAATTACAATGTATATAATTTCAATTGAAATAAATTGTGGATTGACAACCACTATTTTAAAAAAGTACTTAGACCTTCACGAAGTATTCGACATGGACATTATCTATTTGATAAATGAATTTAATAATGAAAGAGTTGATGAACTCTATGTTCAAGTATAATCCAAAAATGTAGGGGTTAACATTAATATTTGTGAACTTATATGAAAAGTTCAAAACTTGTGAATGTAACTTTATTAGATTGCATATGTATTCCTAATTGAGGAATTGTGGGGATGACTTAATTTAAAAATTACATTTCCCTATACCTTATAAGAGGGTCGACTCTTAAAATTTTGAGGTTGTAGACAAAAATTATCATTAGGCATCTACACATAATTTTTTTACGAGCGTATTAGTATCAAACGTGATCGAATTAAACAATTTTTCATGATGGGAAACATTAGACCTATGATACTCACTCACCATTTGATTCGTTCGACAATCAATTTTCATGTTCAAGAAGAAAAAATCATATTTACCAATTAAATTAAAATATTTTACGATATACTAAACAATATTATATATCATATATAATACGTATTATATAAATAACAAAAAAAAATTATTGAAACTAATTAGTCTTCTTGAAATTCATAGATTTCTTAATTCCTTAAACTGCCAGTTAATTAGTTTTGAAATGTTCCAATAATCAAGCTAATTTATGTTATTTTTCTTTATTAAAAATTATTTATTTTTNTAGCCTCAATTAATTTCATGAAATTAAGTGAGAAGATTTATGCAATATTATATTTGCATAAGAGTATGACAAAATGTGATTTTGTGCTAAGTGGAAATCATTATTTAGTAATGAGAAGTAAGCCGCTTAATTACTTGGAATCATTGGAAAATAATATAAAATAATTTTTTCAATAAGTGTGTCTCTTATAGAGATTAATTCCAAGAGGTGTATCATTTTGTAGAATTGTGTCTTTTGAGAACACAACTTTTAACCTATGGAATATGTGGTGAATTGGTGCCCCATGATATTTTCTTGTGAAATGTCACAAATTTGAATATTTTATAAATTGCATATGTTGCGATCTTGTATATCGAAATGTTTAACACTATTCATTGTTGTACTATACTACATGCGTGGAGCCAATTAAGTTGGTTTATGCTTGGAAAAGCATTATTGGTATGTGATGACCTTGATCAAATTGTAGCTGGATTGAAGTACATTGTATGTAATTTCAATAAATTGTGAATTGACGACCACGATTTTAAAAGTACTTAGACTTTTACGAAGCATTCGATATGGACATTATTGAACTATGAAAGAGTTGATGAACTCTAAGTTCAAGTATAACCCAAAAATGTGGGGGTTAACATTATGTTTGCAAACTTATATGTAAAGTTCAAACTTGTGGATGCAACTTTATTGCATATGTATTCGTAATTAAGGAATTTTGGGGGTAACTAATTTTACAAATTAAATTCGTTATACCTTATAAATCATAGAAGAATATCTATGAAGTGAAAATATAGAAATCCCTATACTAATTATAAGGATGATTACAATAAGTCTAAAGTAGATTAAATTGGATTAATGCCAAATATGGCGTTTGTTTGGATCTGCAAGAACAATTGGAATATTTTAAAAATATTCATAAATACCTTGTAATAATTCAATATTGAATATTGAATAACCATGAATCTGAAATCCACTAGTAAATGTGATTGACTAGTATAATGATTTGATAGAAATCCTCCAATCGAGTTTGAAAATTTGATAAAACTTTAGATAAAGCTAGTGAGAAGCATGTAGCTTCATAAGATGATTTCTTAGCGTGTGACAATTTGTATCTATTAAATAAATCGATCGGTGGCTAGCTATATTTGATGAGATACTAAGTTATCTATAATGAAAAGTCTAAATATATGAATTTAAGACATAACTGCATAAAGAAATTAATCAAGAATGGAATAATTTTCTTAAATTACGTTAAGTCAATAGAGAACTTAGCAGATTGTTTAACTAAACCTCTAAATAGAGATTTAGTATTATCTACTTCGAGTGTGATGGGGTTGAAACTTTTAAACTAAAAGATTCACCAATGATAGCAACTCTGCATGTCCTTACTTAACAACGTAATTCACGAGTTCAAAGGGTAACAACAAGTCATTCGATATGTGGATAGTTTCAGTATTATAAAATCCGCAATAACCATATCCTAATTATATAGTGTTGGTTATTATTGAAGTAAGGGTTAAGCTTTAAACTCTTAATGAAATTTAGTACGATGTACAAGTATTTCTAAAAAGTAACAAATATACTAGAAGAACTTCACCTAAATGAATTTCGAAGTAGTACTGTCTCAATAGAGGGTTAGAGTTTTTCTTTTAAAAGTTTGTTGAAAATGATGAGCGCAAAGTCATGTTAAAGCTAAGCAAGTTGAGGAACTTAAGAATACGTAATACTTATGTGTATGTTCTTATCGATATTGTCATATGAAATAATTGGTTTAAAGTTTTCATGCTATCTTTAATTTCGAATTTACTTTGTTCGAATTACAATATGGTTAGATTCAAATCGAAAGATATCTAATCCTTATGCATAAGTATTGTACATTTTGAATATGTGATTTTATTAAATTTTAAACAAGTAGGGGATTGTTGAAATTATTGTTGAAAATCAATAAAAAAGGATTTAGAATGAAAAATGAATTTGGAAGCCAAAAGTTTACACTATGCGACCGCATAGTCCAAGAGGGATGCGGTCGCATGTATACATGCAGGGTTTTCAGGTCCTACAATTGAGTCTTCTACGCGACTGCATAGAATTAATCTATGCAGTCGCATATGTTTAAAAAATAGTGATTGGGCTGCCTTATTTGAATTTTTGGTGACTTTTGGAGAAAAGTTACAACTTTTTACAAATTTTTGGCATCATTTCGTGGGTGTTGATTGAAACCTATATTTAGATGTCTCATGATCAACACAAATTACATTAAAAAAAATTATTGAAATCATTTGAATTACATTCCATTCCAAAATAGAAAAATAAAATTATTCATTCACATTCAAATTCCTCATTGCGTTCTTGAATTTTTGGTAGAAAACACTAAGTACTTAAATGTTTTTTTCTATTACAATGCTTGATAAATCATACAAATCATTCGCCAAAAATTCCTTTGCACCAAATTTCAATCCCGAGGGTGAGGACAACGATATAATTATCGTGTTTATACATTTTGATTCTTATTTGATGATCATGATTATTTGTTTCTAATTTCTTCTCCAACCCCTTCAAGTGGAAGAGCGATGTTTTCCTACAAAAGAGACGCTAAATTGGGTCATGAATAAAATTACTTTGACAAAAGAATTTGACAGAAAGTTTAACATAATTATATGTGACAGTAAATGATTAAATCAAAAAATTGATTGTATTTTAAATTATCCAATGAAAAAATGTCACGTTAAGATATTAAGATGTAGGACCACCCTCAATAATTGATGGTCACCCTCGAGTCTTACTTCGTCTTCAACAGGAAATTTTTTTAAAAAAAAAATTAAAAAACGAAGTGCTATTTTTAAAGGATTTTGCTACCCGAACATAAAAAATGTACATAATGAATTTTCCACCAAGATGAACACATAGAATCATTTAAAATAGTATCAAAATGCAATAGAGCAAACCATGAGTGAATCATTCCCATCGTCAAGGATGGACAAGGGAGACAGGCAAACAGCAAAATTTCCTTGGAAATGTTGAGATTGGCCAAACGAACACTAATCGACAAAATAATTAACTAATACAAGAAACTTGGCTGCTATTTTAGGTAACCAGCGTGTGAATCTTCACGTGAATTGTTGGCACTTGACCAAATTCGTCCACACG